>JACDOX010000012.1:366491-465426 GCA_014549065.1 Cardinalis cardinalis | reverse complement strand
CTCTCCTCTCCTCTCCTCTCCTCTCCTCTCCTCTCCTCTCCTCTCCCCTCCTCTCTCATTATTTATTCCTCTCCAAAGAGCCTTGCAGGTCTCTCTCACATCACACCACCCAGACCCAGAAAAGCTCTGTGTCTGCCCAACATTTTTATTATCCCTGGTCACTGACTTTGGACAGCTGCAAAGCATGTGCTGTGTGCAAGTTATTTCCTTCTCTACATCATCCTTTAACAAGACAGAGCCTTCAGAAGATGGTATTTGAATACTATAAAATGGTTTGAGCTGTTGTAGAAAACCTTCTGTTAGAGCTATGCAGTACTGGGAAGTATCCCCTTCTTCCCATTTTTTAGGCCATATTAAAGTGTATAGGAAATATAAAATTGCACCCAGGCCCTTAATTCTGAGAATCATCTATAAAGACATATTAGTAAGCAAAAGATCCTTAAGAGATCCACATGCAGATGTGCAGTCACATAGGCCTTTGATTGTTTCTCCATTTTTTCTCATGAAATTTGTACTGGTGTTGGTCACTAGTAGCAGAAGCCACACACATCATGACTGATCTCATTGATGGGGGATGCAGTCTCGCATTTGAATTTACATTCTTACTACTGACCCTGCTGTCAGCTGAGAATCCATTCTCTTGATTTGACTAATGTTTTCTTTAATTTTAGCTAATGTATGTCACAGCTTGCATATTGAGTTATATGCTGGCATGCTCTTGTAGGAGCCAGCACTGCTGTTACCCTGTCAACACCAGGTTTCAGAAGGAATTCCTTCAGTCAGTCTGCCTTCAGTGCTGTGCCCCTCAAATTTGAAGTTCGTCCCTGCAGAGGGTTGTCTTGCTGGTTCAATATCTCTTTGAGTTGTTTTCATAATGCCTTCCACTTACTGGATTACTGTTTTTTTTTAGGGATTGCCTTAGAAGGCCATTTAAAATTATGTATTTTAATAAATACATATATGGGGGGAGCAAGAGAGAGACAGAAACCCTCTACAGATATCTAAACTACTTTTTCTTGTACTACAATACCTTTGAAGATACTTCACTGAAAGACACTTTGTGAATTATTTCTCCATGTTGTATATTGCAAACTAAAACAACCAAGAACAAGCATTTTAGGAAGACCAGTACTATCTCCTTAAAAAAATATTACAATATACTTGGTATTGTTCAATCTATATTGAGCAAAAATACTTTCACTGTTCTAAATGAGCATTTATGATATATTTTGGACCTGGTACAAGAACTGCTAAAGTGAGAAGATTTTGGGGTGACCTGAATAATTTGATTGAATTTTTTGGTACTCTTGAGTAATCTGATTAACTCACACAAGTGCCAACACAGCCTTCATGTCAATCCACAGCGCACTATGAAGTAATTTTTCTCTCCCTCATCTAACCTAGTTTTCAGCACCTATACAAAAGGCAAACTGCCATGATGAAAGTCTAAAGGCTGGAGGAAGAGGGATTGAAAGTTACTTAACCCTGAGAGTATTTGGGCACAAAGGTGGTAAGAGAGATCTTTGTGAGGAGCTAATTGAAAGCGCAGGGCATATAGAAAAGACTGGAAGAAATTCTTCCTCATGTAACAAAGAATCCATGCTATAACTGGTAGGTTTCTTCATGTAAATGAGAGGAGGCTTTGGCTGAGCATTTATCTAATAGGTTAAACATAAATAGACTCCAGGAGAGAACTGCATTTTCCACACCAGTCTGAGTTACTGCTGGGAGTTAAACTATGTGTGTCCCTTTCTTATATTAAAGAAAATGAGTAGGAGAAATACAATCTAATCACTTGCTGATATTTCATAGAGATGGAGGTAGGAAGAGGCTTTAGGTTTCTTCCACTGTTTATTCTTCTTTACTTTATTTTTCTTCTGAACATGAATCTCTCTTCTCAGGAAAACTGCTGTTTCGGATGCAGTCTCACTGAACCTCTGCCCAGTGCTTAAACCAAACTGAATCTGAGCCTTTTCCAGGAAGACTGGGAGGAGAAGTGAAAACTGTTTAGAGCTAGGATTAAAAAAATAAATGTGGTGTCTCAGCACTGCTGCTTTCACTTGAGATCCAAACTCAGGTCAGATGGGCCATCCTTACCCTCTCAATTCCTGAGAGGACCCAGCCAGGAAAAGTTCATCCTTCTTAGGCTGTCAGAGGTGACACAGGCATTTTACAAGTGACCCTGATGCCAGATTTGTAGATCTTGTTTCCTTTAGAGACAGACTTGGAAGGAACGCTGAGTATGGTAAGAAAGGAGGAGAACTCTGGCCAGGCAACTTCCTGCCCTGTAGGAGAAACTGGACCCCTGGCTGCCAGAAGAGGGATGGCATTTCTTGCAAGAAGGATTGCTTGATCAGCTCAAACAGAACCCCAGTAACAGAAGCATCTTTTTCACTTGCATGAGAGTTAGGAGAGTTAGGAGAGTTAGGAGGTACGTGAAGACTCACTAAGAGTTCGTGTGTCAGGAAACAGATTCAACTAGAACAGACTAATGAAATAGGTGTTGGAAAATTTCACTGTTTAAAGGCACAGCCTGGCCTATAACTACAAATTCATTTTGCACAGTACCAGCCTGTGAAATTGCAACATTACTGCATTTTTTACTGCTTGCTGGTTTAGTTGATATTTCAGCTTTGATTTGCAGGGGTTAAATTAAAATAAGCTGTGTTCTTTTTGTATATAAACATCAAACACAAGATGTTTGCTAATAACAGAAAATACTCACAATTCTTTATGAATAACACATTGATTGTCACCAAGAAAGAGCACTTCTAACCTATCTTGTAAACTTTATTTTAATTTTCCTTTACACTGCCTATATAAATATAGGAGGATTGAAGGCAGAGACACTATTGCAGGATTTGACCTATGAAATGAAGTTTATTTACAGTGAAATATAATCTTTTTGAAATTCCTTGGTGTATCTTCAGTGCTGAATTTTTTCTGTACCTCCTCAGCCTCTAGTGCAGCTGCATGTCATTGTTTAGTCGTGGTTGCTGTGACAAAAGGAAAATGTCTCTCCAGCTACCACAAAGCCACTTGGGCTCTCTCAAGGGACAAAGAAATGGTGAAAGGAGGAGGGAAAGGAATGGGAGGTGAATTTTCTGATGGTGTAACTCCATTACTGTTTATTTGATAGAGTAAGACCACAGGTGTTGGATGTTTCATAGGGGGAAAGATGTAAGTTCTCTTTCTCCTCTGCCTTAAGAAATGCTTTCCAAATCTCCCTAATCCATTAATCTATTTTTGTGCTTTTTCTTAGTTTCTGAGGAAATAAACACAGAGCCCCTCTGAACAAGGTTGTACAGTTAGAAGTTTAAGAAACAGATCTGACTATGGATTGATTAGTCAGTTATGGATAGCAGGAGTGATTTATAAAACATTCTGGCTAATATCTAAAACTAACTAATGAACCTGAAGATACCATTAAAATGTTTAAGTGCAGCAGTTGTCTCCACACTCCCTACTTGTTATCCTTTTAATACCTTCCTATACTTCAGCTAAATTAGTGAGTTACAAGACAGTGTCATTCATTTGTTAATTGTCAATGCAGAATGATACCTTTTTACTAGTGTATATGCCTCAGTGTGTCTGAGTCACATTTGAATCTGTTTAGTGTCTCAGTAAAGGTCATGCTTATCCACAATTTTAGTTGTTAACGCAGACCACTAAATATGTTTTTGGTGTTTTCAGCAGTTTTCAAAGTCTGTTTAAGAAGAGTTTCCTGCTTCAGAAAGGAGATTTATGCTTCTAAAGAACCAGAACACAGCCCCTTCTGATCCCATCCTGATCCCTTTCTATCTTCTCCCCTGCCCATTTCTGCAGAGAGGAATCTGCAGGCATTCAGAGGAATGTCTCTACATTTCTGTACTGATTCCCTTTCTGCCTGCTTCTGCAGATTACATAAAGCAAATAATTAGAACTCAGGATAAGTTAACTTCAACCATATTACCTCCTACCTCTACCTGATTTCAGTATCTTGGACTAAGTCCTTAGTGCAAATGAGCTAATGCATTCAAGAAGAAAAACTTAACACCATTAGGCTTTAGTTTTTGTTTTGCAATTAAGGTAACTTTTTAATTCTCCCTTAAGTCAAAGTTCTTTTCTTTAACTGCAAATTATCAAAAAGATGAACAATACTACTGGATCAATTTTCAACTACAAAAGGGTTATGATATCAGAAAATCACTGGAAACTTTCAGATTTGGAGGACTTCACACAAAAGTGGGTTAAAGCAAGTGAAAACCAGTTCTAGTGCCAAAGACTTATCACTTGACCTATGACTGTGAAAGTAACAACACTGCCAAAATAAAGAGCAGTACCTTAGCACTAGGTATTAGGGTATACTGTGGATTTTAGAGTTAACCTCAGCTGGAACTGGTTTACATAAAATGCACTAAAGAAGCTTAATACAGAAAGAAAATTTTTATTTTTTTACACTTTTCAGTGCCTTTTCACCATAAGGAGATTGGTTTTGAATCTAAATGAATGTTGCTCAAAGTTGCACAAGTTCTTGATGAATTTTCATGTTCATCAGTTGCCACACCAATGCAAATTCTTGGTAAATTCATTTCTTAGAAGCCATTCTGTCTCTTCCATGCTGTTGGCTAAGTTAATTTTCCACATTTACAAAAGAGTTTTCTTAACTTTATATCTGATTTTAATATGTACTCTTAGAGTAACTTTAATATATGACTTCTTTAAAAAGTCAGTATAAATATATTACCTTATTTTGTCTTCATTTTTTTGATTGTTGATATATGTAGACGTTTCGCTTCCTTCAGTTGAATCAACTATTGATCCCTGGTTTGGAACTTATGCTATCCAATAGGGGCTTGTAATTTTATCCATAATGGGCAAAAGAGAATGAAAAAAGGGTTATGTTTCTCATTTTCTATACATTAGGGTCTGGAAGCTCAAGTTGTATGAATATTGCTCATATCTGTAGATTCATACATATGGTACTATTCAAATTCTATTAATGACGAAGACTCTTTCAAATTTTATTGATTTTTTAAATGAGTTCTCCTTTATCTCTGCATGATATTGAAATCTCTATATGAACCAGACCAAGCTTCCCTTCTTTCCCAGATCTAGCTCACTTCAGAGAAGATAACAAATAATGCTTTCTTCTAGAAGGATAAAATGTTCATATTACAATATATTTAATTATTTTTCACATCGTCATTTTATTTTACTTTGAGTGAGGGGTGATTTTTCCTGATTTGCTATTAAAAAGCAGTAAGACTCTTAATTTCATACGTAATTTAAATAACACTTTTCTGTTTCATACCTTTATATGGGGACCTATTATCATATACAGACTGCCAAGCAAAACACAGTATTTGAAAACAAAATTTTTCAGAAGAAATACTTTACCTATGAATGGCCTGTTTCCAAAGTACGAAGGTGTAAAGTGAGACAGGCAGAACTACCTGTATTTGGAGTATATGTTGAACAGACAATAAATAGAGCATCAGTATGGCACTGTATACTCTAGGAAGTGCAAGTGTCCTTCCTGCTCTGCACAGGCTTTGTCCTCCCATCTCAGGAAAGACACAACACTGAAACAGGACCAGAGGACATCTGAAAGGTGAAAGACTTTCTGCACCAAGAACATCTGATGTAGGCTGTGACTTGGCAAGCTGAAAAAGAATGTCTGAGGGGATCTAGCAGAAGCCTGTAAAAGTGTGAGAAAAAGAGACTGGAAGTCATAATTTTATCATTTATAGTGCAGAGCCAAATGAATGTAGCAATTAACAGGCTAAAAAATCACAAAACCAGACATTTTGTATATCAAGTGGTCAGACTAAAAGCTACCCACCAAAAGTTATCACAGACATCCCACTAATGACTGAATCTCATACGCCAGGTGAGATAAACATTGAGTGGTATAGAAGTTAGTTCCAATTTATTAAATTCAGGGTGGAGTGACACTGTTCCTGTGGAGATATTTGCCTGCCTCTGGAAATGGCACACGTTTAACATAATTGTCTGACACCGGGAACTTGGCTGAACTAGTTTCTGCTCATATGCTTATCTGGCTTTGATAGTGGTATTTAGTTCCCGAGAGCTCTGGATAATAAAATTAAAAATCAGCTAAGTAAACAGCTTTTTTTCCCCTTCTACTTCTATTAATTATCTCATTAGATAAAAATATTGCATAAAATAAAGATCTGCCATACAATTATTATTTTTATCTTATATATCAGCAAATAAATACTAATGGTACAGAACTTATGTCCAATTCTTAATCAAAATATTTCTTTTAAAACTTTCATTCATCTTATAGTATTGCTTTATCAACTTATGTCTAAGAGTCACTGTTTCTGCATAGATGTAAGAGAATCTCTCTTACATCTATGACACAAGACCTTCATTCCTTGCTGGTGAGATAAACTTCTCCCTGGAAAGCAGTAAGGATAAAGGTGGTATATTATTTTTGGTGGTTTTTGTTTTGTTTGCTTTTCCCCACTGGAATTCTCTCTCCTTTGCAATTGTGATAGTTCCTCTAAGATCTTCCATTTAAATTAAAGGTAAGGATTTGCATATGCAGCGGTAAATGAAAACGACTGGAACAGATTTTATGATTTGTTACATAGATGCACAATAGTAATTTTACTAAATTAAACAGATTCAACTTTGTACCAATGGCACAAAACTGCCTTTTGCCTCTGCCTCTCAATTTTACATATTTTGACATACTATCATATAATTAGCAAACAAGATATTGTGGGAACCTTTCCACATCATTAAGTAGTATTGGTATCCTAAAACCATACTTTGAAGCTGTAGTTACTCTTGTAAATCCTTTCATGTTTGTTAAAGGGCTTTGTAATCAAAAGACAAATACCAAATTCTCTATGGTAGAAGTTCCCTCCAGAGTTTTCAAGCTTTTGGGAGAACTTGAATTTCTATGAGCAGCTCTTATGTCTTGTGAAAATGAGAGAAGTGGAATTTTTTCTATTCAAACAAAATCTCCATCAAACCAAAAATCAGTTGAAAATCCCTCCTGAGTGTTGCTTTCTGATGAGCATTATCAAAGCTTCATAGGAAAAATGAGTGAAAATACATGAGCTAGGATTTATAAATCTATGGCAACTACGAAAACATTGCTTCTAACATAGAGATTAAATTTTGCCATTAGCACACACAGTATTAAAGCAATGCTGCACATCTCCTTTTAGCACTGGCATAAGTTTGAGAGAAATTGCTTAGAGAGGCATGTGATGAACAAGCCAAGAATTTTATCTCTCTCCTACTTCAGGTTCCATTTCTTCCCAATGAAAATTTGATATCCTCAGTGCCTGCCATACAGAAGCTAGTACACTTCCCTAGGACATTTCTCTTGCAACCTGAAGTTGTAGTTACCAAATTGTATGTTCACAAAAATAATTTTTTGAAGCATAATTAGAACACAAGGTAGGGCTTAGTTTGAAGTTAACTGCATTTAATTTTTATACTTTCTGCACTATTTAAAACTACTAATTGATGCTGTCAATAATTCTAGTGAAGAGTAATGATGATTAGACTGTAACATTCCAAGACTGTTTTCAGCTTTTAGGGTATTTTCCAACTTGCAATGGTGCATTGCAAAGAAAAACAGTACAATAAAAATAGATAGTCATTGTAGCCAGCATCAACAAGTAAGTTTCCAATATTTCTGGATGTGTCTATTTAATTTTATCCTAGCCAAATTAATTGCTCCTTCAATCTCCATATTCTGAGAAATACAAAGAACTACATGAGAATCAGCTCACACTGATAATGTACATTATCAGGAGAGCTGGCCTAGAGTGAGAAAAGTCTGAGCATTTGAAAAAAAATAGGCCAAGCCCAGGACTAAAAGTCTTAGTAAGAAAACATTTTCATTAGAAATAAAAAATATATTCTCATTATCTATTTCTCCATTGAAAAATCTAGCCAGTATCTAATTTTAGAGATATCAGTCCATCTTCTTATTGCTGTAAATTTGTTGGTATGTCCAAATGTTAAATCCAGATAAGGATTTATTTGCATACCCTGTTCTCTTCAAATGCTCAGAAACTACTTGTATGTAATAATCCTTACTTCTTGCATTTCAGAACTTGAGTGAATTTAGTGCTCAGAGAAGCAGAGTCAAACCCAGCTCTGGCTGATATTTAAGGCTGGTGCAGGTGTCATGCAAGCTTTACCTCTGAGCTGCCCCAACCGTGAGTTGCATTGATCTACTAGCTCAAAACAAATGCCAACAAATTAAAAGGAGAATTTGAAATGCTGGCAGTAGTTAAAGACAATGATGATACCATTGCATATTATGACATTATTTCCTGCCTTTTGGTACAAAGATAAGAGAAATGTTTCTGTTTCCAGCTGGATATAAAATGCTTACTGTTCAAAGCAGCTCAAGCTGAACCCTCCCTCAGAGAATGTCTCTTCTCCATTGCTGAGATTAGAGGCTGSGGCATGGTGCCAATAGTACCAAGGCTGTGGGTCCAATCTCCCTATAGGCCATTCATTTAAGAGGTAGACTTGATGACTCTTGTGGGTCCCTTCCAACTCTGTGCTACGGAAATAAATATTGAATATAGTAGACCCCCCACCCAAATAGGTTGATCCACTTGCTCCTAAGTGGCTCCAAGGAATATTCAGGTTTCCTGAGTAAAAGTAAATTATTCTGAATTGTAAACAAGGCCTTCACAAATAAATATCTGTTTCTAGAAAGATCATATCAAAACAGGAGTCTGTAAAGCAATTTCTATTTACAGTAGTAGACTTATACACTAATTTGGGAAAAACCTTATTCTGTGAGTACTCTATTAAATCAGTTCAACTAAATGTATCATTATTACTTCAATGTGTTTTTCATATTACAATAAACAGTGACAGTATGAGATCATGAACCATTACAATTGCAACTCTAGAAGTCCAGAACGTGTTTACATTGCTGTAGTTGTGAATTTGAGTTGAAAGCAATGAGGCAACATTAAGCTATGCAATATGATTTGTTAACATACTCTGGAAGGAAGACAGGTAGCCCCGCTGATGACTATAAAGAGAATGCAGGAAATTTATTCTCCTTGTCAAGGAGTTATTCAAAAGTACTGGGGAAAGTGAGTGTTTCAGATGTTGCAGACATAAACCTTTTGCAAAAGAAAATATTAAGATACCATCCCAGATGCTCAGGAAAGCCGAGAAGGATAATGCACTTTTTGACTGCTACTAATACATATTTAAAATCTTTTATGACTACATATGACTATAGGATTTTTGAATATCTCCACCCCATGAGTTTATTAAGAAGTTGAATAATGAAATGGCAGCAAGAGCTGCTCCTTGTAGTCAGAATTAAAACCAGACAGAAGGGGAGAGGTCTCCTGCAGGAGAAAGTTAATTCCAGAAAATTTGAGTCACTTGTCTGCAAATGAGGGTGATGATATAAAGTATAAATCTAATTTTAGTTTTCTGTGATTGGAACTCAGAAATAATGAGTACCTTCTAAGTAAGCTACAGACATTCTCAATGGTGAATTAGCAAAAGAAAACCAGTTTGTTTTTCCACTGAATTTTAATTTGCTGAGATTTTTCCTTACTGCTTTCAACTGTTTTTTCCTAAATTTTTATGCATCAATTTGTTTTAATATATATGTATATTAGAAAACATCATAAACCAGAAATAGCTCTTTAAAACAATGATATGCTAATAGGGAAAGGATCCAAAATTTCCTTCTGCAGTCAAACAGAACCAACGTTGTTTATGTTGGCATGGGAATATAATTTCCCATTGCCTTGATGGAGAGACCATTACACTGCTTCATTATGAAAATAAAAAAATTGATCACCTTTAAAACTAGTGCCATCCTGCTCCTTTGCCAGCCTTAATGGAGAGGTCAGAGAGTGGTTCAGTCCTCCCCACCCAAAAAAGCCAGAGTTATTTCTCATCTCAACAGATCTGATGATTTGGGTTAGGTCTGCATGTTTCCTGCTGCTGTGGGTTGTACCAAGGGGCTTTCCTTTGGACCCAGTGACTGTGGGTAGTCCCAGTCATCTAGAACTTGTCCAGTTGAGGCCCAGGTAATTTCCACCTCAGTACTGAGCCTTAAGATTCCAGGAGCTCTGCTTGATTCCATCATCCCAAAGAGTGGCTTAGATTTCCTCTAAAGCTAAATCAGAATCATGATGGAAACTTAGGTAAGCAGTTGTCATTATTGCAGGGAATTTTTTTTTCCCTAAAGATAGGCAACTTTCTGGTAACACTACAGATAGATTACAAAAACCTTAAGAAAACAAGGCTTATACTGATTTTTAAGTCAAATGCAACAAAAGAAAACCAGWTTCTTTTTTGGCTTTCTTTTGTTCTTTCAGCTCTTCCCTCAAGCTCTTTGATGGATGAGATACTCCATCAGCAGTAATACCTATCACTCAACTGAACTCTTTGACCACTTGTACCTGCCCCAGGTCAGAGATTCCATTTCAGATGTCGTAACGCAGTTGTCTCAGTTCATGCTGTCAAAATGGAAATCAACTGGCTATTACCTTTTTGGTTTTGTTTTAAATAGAGGGAAGAGGATTTTTAGTTATCTTTCTGATAGTAAAGTTTAAGCCAGGGAAAATGCATTGGATACTTTGTTACTTCTGAGAGAAATGTGTATAGGGTTGACGTCAAAATGAGATTCTTATTTTTATTGGGTGCTTCTTTTAGTTTGGTTTTCTGACTATGTTTTACTAGTAACACAAAATCAACCGTTGTTTTTATTTTCAGTTGAAGCAGTTTTACCTCAAGTACACGTCACTGACACTAGGATTCTTTTGGAAGACTTTCATAGATCTTCTGATGAGTATCAAAAGCCTGGAGATTAAAAAACAAAATTAAGAAAAAGAGAAATTGCTTTTAGAATTTAAAATACTTGCTATCTCATGAAAATTAAGCAAATAAGATAATTTTTTCCACTTCCTAGCAGGCTTTTCATACACTAGAACAAAAACAAATACAGGCCAACACTTTAACCCAGAGCTCAGTTGCTGCAAGACTTTCAGTACAATCTTGAAATGCTTCAGTGTAGCAGAAGCAAAAATAGTCTGGACCTTTGAAAGCTGGGGGCCATTCCCTCAGATGAGGTGACAGTAATAAATCTATGTCTGGCTTTCAACCCTGCCTCAAATAATGAGCAAAATCAAGCAATAGGTCACCTCAAATGCTTTCCAGAAATAACCCAGGGAGATATGTTGTAAACTTGCAGCAAATGTAGAAAATTTTAGTTTTATTACTAATGACAGTTTATAAAATGGCCTAGTATTGTTATAATAGTACAGTATAATAGTTCATGGTTGAAAGATTGAAAGCAATACCTTTTCCCCTCATTTTTTACAGTATCACCTAATTCCATTAGAAGTAGATCTATGAGGTTATTTTTATTTGTTGACAACTACAAAATCAGCTTTTTTTTTTGTTGACAAGCCTTTTTGAAATTCATAATTAAAATAAATTGCTGTTGAATTACTTTTAAGTATGTGCATGCAGTTAAATTCACATTCAGACATTTTGGGGAGAAATTTCATTTACAGATTCAGATAGTTACTGCCAGAAATTTAGATTTTTAAGAATATTGGTTTCACAGGCTATCTCAAAGCCAGTCAAACAAACAAAYAAACAAACAAACAAAAAAGAGGCTACATCTTCCTAAAAATCTCTTGTGTAATGTCCCATCAGAACAAGTTTGATGTAAGTTTTGCTTTTTATCATATGTTCGAGAAATCTGTACTGCTCATCTTTAACAATTCCATGCAGAAAACCGAAAATCTTATGTTTTCATTCAGTATGAGTTAGATCTGTAAATACTGAAGATTGACAAATAGTTGAATGCCATGGGTTCTTAAGCACCCATAATTTTCTGTATAATGAGGAATAATGAAAGCAATACCTGTTGATTTTGCTTAAGAAAACTCAACTTGACTGCCATATCATTCTTGGCTCAGTAACATTTTCCACAATTGCTGTGGTTTAGAAATTGTTTTCCTCAATTTAGTACTTCCACCAAAGAGATCATCAGCTACTCCTCTCCTCTCCTGAATGGAAGGCATACAAGACAAAGATCACAGGTTAAGATAAGAACCACTTTCTGGAAAAAAGGAATGACTTAATGCCTTAGGTTACAATGAAAGATGTACCAAAAGTATGTATTCAATCACCATCTCCATAAGCTGTTCAGTACTGCCCACGTGGGGCAGTGTTCTTTATCTCTTCCAAGACCCATCCTCCCACTAGGGAGATATCCTCTGTAACTGGGCCATTGAGTCCCACTGCATGACTGATAAAATTATTTTGTTCCATTGTGAGATGCTCTGCCCTGGGGGAGGAGCCAAGCACTCCTACCTKGATAGAATCTGATGTTTGGAACAATACAGGCAGCCTTATCCCCTGAATTCCAGGAGGACAAGAGCTACATAACCACCACTGGGTCTTCAGAGGAAGACCAGATCCTTCTACAGGATCAYTGCTTCAACAGAACCATATCTGTCACTCCAGGAGGACTGCAGCACCATTTAATCAAACTATACCAACACTCTGTCCAACAGGGTCTCAGGCTGCATTCTGATTCTGTCAGTGTTTCTGTATTATTGCATTTATTTTAATTTACCTATTAAATTGTATTTCTGACTTGGGATCTCCCACTGGTTTGCTTTCAAACTAGTGCACATGAGAAAAGATTGAGAGCAATATTAATAACAAAAGGCATAAGACAAAGAAATTATTTACATACAAARTGAAATAATATCAGACTGTTTTGCCTGACACACTGCCCAGAAGGAATGCCCTTCTCCACAGAAGTGGGACTCTCTTTTGCCTTGCCCCAACAATGACATGGGCTGGCATCAAATATCATTTGGGTCTTGGCCACACCCTCTCCCACTGACCTAGGTGCCAAAACCAGGGCAATAACATTTTTTAATATACTAGTCAGATGGGTATTGTATATAAAATATTCTAAAATATTTTAAAGTAAGGCAAAATATGTACTACAAATAACTTACAGAAAAATACTTAAGATCATGAACTCAATCATTTTTTCCTTAACAGAAATATATGTCTTCCAAAGTCTGGCAGTGCTAGCGACATGAAGATGGGAAAGAGGCTGTCAAGCCCAGTGAGCAAAATTTAAATTTTGCTGCAGCTGTACCAGTGGCTTTTCACAGTCATTTGAAAAGCATATTCAAAGGTAACTATGAATTAAAAGGAGGGAAATACTGTGAGACAAAATAGTACATAAGTGGTTTACATAAAAAATGTGCCTCATAAGAAAAAAAACCCCAACAATTTAAAGGACTACCATTTTTTGTATGGTTTCAATACTATTTCCCACTGATCACTCTATGAAACACCCATAAAATCAAAACAGAAAACTGACCTACCACTACTAAAAATAGTGCATAATGAGCTGTTAAACATCAAAGTAAAACTAGAGCTACACAGGAAGATAGCATGTTCTTTCTTATCTCCATTATTTTAACCTCGTGTTTCAGAGAACATTGGACAGTATTCAAGTGAGTAAATACTTCAATAAATTTTTATTTCTTATTCAATGCTTTTACAGTCCTGTTTTAAATGATGAACTGGTTGGGAAAATCTGTTTTGATTTTATTTTCTGTGGTATGTTTTTCAAGCATATTTTGACATTTTTACAGTTGCTGTCCTTAAAAATTTTAGGACTGATCAATATATACTGTTGAACTGAAAGACAAAACCAAAAATAAAATAACTCTCAGGACATGAGTTTAAAAGCTTGTGATGAAGAAATGTCTAAGATAGTACATGCAAAGTATTTTACACAAGTGAAGATATTTGCCACAGAATTTTAAAATGGTGGACTAAAAATATAGTTCCTTAGTTCAAGATGTTTTATTTGAAAATGCAATTTCTATCCACTGTTTCAATCAATTTCAAAAACATGAAAGATTAATTGAAAATTATTAAACTATTAAACCATGCTTAAAAAACAAGGTTTGAGTGCAATTCTTTTCTGAAGGCTTTCTAAGGACTTGTTGCTCTAGAGTAAATGCCAACAAAAATGATTTTACCTTATCTAATTGAAAATAARTACTTAACATAGAGTATGCAGTTTAGTCAGATAAAGCACAAGCAAGTGAATAGTATGAAATAATTCTTCTTCTTAAAAAAAACAACCCTTCAGTTAAGATTTTGGCCCTAAKCCTATCCTCATTAAATGCAGTGGCAAATATTCCATTGTTTTTATATAAAAATACTAAAAGCTTTTTGACATTCTGATGATACTGGAAAAAAATTTATCTCATTAGAATCTTGCTGACTGGTAAAATGGAAGACATATGCATAGAACTTGTTTAAGGATGCTCAAAAATATTCTTGGTTCTCAGTGAAAAAAAAAAAAAATCATGTCAGGTATGGGCTGAAAGCCCAGTATTTACCCAGCAGTGAAATGAGCCCCAGAGAAGGTGAGAGATCCTGGGGATCTTTTTATCCAAGTGAAATCAAACTAACTGTCCAATAACAAAAGCAACCTACAAATCAAAGACTGGGTGACAATAAGATGCCTTTGATGTCAAGCAGCAGAAAATTTCTGGGKTTTTATCTTTCTTCCAAAATATGCTAAAATGTGGCAATAGACCTAAAAACCTGGAATTCAAAGACAGAATGATGTAGGCCAAAGGACTACTCTCTTTTATTTCCTGCTGAAGGAGGATGAGCACGGCTGAGCTTGTGCCCAGCCTGCTCTCTGCTAACCTGACCCAGACCAGCCCTGCCCAGGAAGCCATCCAGCAGCATCTGACTGTTCTGTTTCCAATTTTTCAGCTGGAAAATTTGAACTGGATCTCACAGTCCATTTATGCAACCTCTGGGTTTGTAGCASAGAGCTGGGTCTCATCTGGGTAATGCTGACCATGGTCAAACTGAGTGGTGCCCACCTGAGCAGAGCAAGCCCTTTGCTTCCCACGCAGCTGGAACAAATTAAATGATCTTTAGCTTTATGAATAAAACAAAAAACACAAAGAGTAAGAAAGGAAACAAACCAGAGGCTTTTGATTTTTTTGATTTTTCCTTGGACCATGGATGATCTTAGCCAAAAACCTTAACTCRTATAACTAAGGTGTAATATAAAGACGTGGTTTTGGAACTATTTCTTGTGAAAATAAAGTAAGTATTTTAGTTTCAATTTTTTGATGAGTTTACATTCAAAATATGCCATTAGGAATAGGAAACGTTGCCTACTCTGTTTTAAAGTGTTGATGAGTTATTGCTTTGATACAGATGAGACAAAATCCTTTGGACTACTTTGGGTATAATTTTGGACTATATTTGGGATTCTCTTGGAAACTGCTTTTATTATACAGCAAAACTTGTGAAAATATTTCACCTTCTCCATGAAAATGACAATGTCTAAATCTACACTCCTGGCCAAGGAAGAGAATGTTATGAATGAGCTCTGCCAATGTGACTTGAAAACTGAAATGTCCAGACATGAATCTGTACATGTTGTTTAATCCCTGAGTTTATAGCATTAGTCTTAGCTGGTAATAAAAAAGTTGTCTAATATCCTTCTTGACTGATCTAGTCCCTGTGTTAAATTACACAGATATGAGGTTATGCACAAAATCTTCTCAGAGTCATCATAAATCAACTACACCAAGATGGGTTTGGAAGTAGGTAACATAAGTCTTTTTACTGTCACTTAATTCTGATTATATTTAATTCAGAAGTCCTACATGTCTAGAACAGGCTTAATAAAAGATGCTGATCTCTGTGATCATTTCAGAGGAACAATTTTATTTTTATTGTGTATAGACAACCTAATGAAAAAAATAGAAAAATAAATGGAAGGAGGGACTTTACCAAKGAGCTTATTTAAGGAATTTATTTTAAATATTTAGCTGAAATAAATGTAATTCTAAAAAAACYTGAGCTGTTTGTCAGAGCTGGATGAGGTGATGCTTTCAGTTTAAAAAGTACACCTATTGTAAAGCTGTTGCTAACAAGACTTTAAAAATTTAATCAGACTTGTTTTTAAATGAAAATATTTTTAGCAAAATATTTACCTTTTTACATGGAATATTTTTAGACATTGAAACTCATTTTTGCTATTCTCTTGGTACTTTCTGGTTGTATTTACATTCTTGGGATATGCTGTTACACATAGGAAGTTGTCAGCATGAGCCACCCATATCACAGTTGACAGAAACTCCCYAAAGCCCATTAATCCACTTTGATAAAGACTGCTGTTTCAGTTACTACTATTATATCAAATTCAGCTTGTTCACATGAGGAAAYCAAGCAGGTTTTAATCACCCCATGGAAATTACTTGGTGTCTCTGACAGAATCACTTCTGTACAGTAAATGTTTTAGGGTAATTTTTTCAGTGTGCCAGAGACTTCCAGTAAAGACAGAGGAAAAGAGGCCACTGAAGTCAATAAACCCTGAATTAGAGCCTTTGAATTTGGTTAATCTCTTATCCCAAGGGTAAAATAAGAGTACTTCAAAATAAATATGTGAAAGCCATCTTTTAAAATAGAATGAAGAGTCAGAACAAATTATCTTTGGTTCTCCTGTAATGAATATAAAGTTTTTTCGAAACTCTASCCTAGGAATAAAGATTAACAAGCAAAAATTCTCCCTTGCTTGTCTTAAGATACAAGATAATGTGTGTAGCCATTGTGATTTCTTCCACGCCAGCTCTTTTTGTCTAACTAATCCAAAATTTCTTGGCCTTATGACAGAACTTTTGAATCTATGCAGGCAAAAGAAAAAGGGACACCAAAACTGCAAATGCAAAATCTCGAATGACCTTATATTTTCTTATTTCTGTTGCTGTCCAGAAAAATATTGCAGTTCTTAAGAAAATAATTAAGGCTTTAAGGGTGAGGGAAATAAGAAACAAAAATATCTAATGTTTTGCCTGCATGTTAGTCATCTTCTCTCGTCTGCCACTATATACAAAGCATAATACAAGTTTGCAAACTGTGGTGAGAGCAGATCCAGCCTGGGTGGTGAGTGGGAGCAGGTTCTCCTGCCCTCTCCTTCAGTGCAGGCAGGTCTGTGCATAGCTGCAAAAACTGCAAMAAGCTCTCCATCCCAGCCTCCTCCTGGAGTACTGCAAAGAAAGGATATTTCTCCAGATTTCTCTTCCCCAGAGGTCCCCTTCAGGCTCTGGAGGATAAGGAAGCCCTTATGTTCACATCGACTCAGCACAAGCATTTCCAGGGTGTTTGGACTGGATGTGGAGCTGAGATGTATGTGGAAGGGCAAGCACCTTGGTCTGGGGAGGCAGATATCACATACCAGAGATGTGGAAAATCAGCCTGGGCAGGAAGTGTTGTGAGTGGCAGAGGCAGTATCTCRAGGGTTTGGACATGGGTTTGGAAAGGGGGATGAAGATCTGGGGCAGGGCAGACTCAAGGGACACTTTGTGCCTTGAAGAACAAGCTTTGAGCCTGACATTTAGTTGCACATGAGTATGCTGGTAGGGTTGAAATGAGGGAGGGGGCACCTAAGTGGCAARCTCCAGTTTCAGTGTCCTTGTGTACACAGAAATAGCTTGAGACAATTCTTGCAACTCAACCCTTCTCATGCATTTTCTCTGCTTTTKCTTGCACAGCTTAAAGTCTGACAGAAGTATCTGCCGTACTGTCAGTAGCCTCAAATAGAAAAATTTGAATAGAAGGCTTTTAAATTAAAAAATCAAATCCAGTTGCATTAACCAAGCCAGGAAAAATTGCATAGGGCTTAAGKTCAATATGGATTTTTAGTATATGAGCAGTCCTAATGACAGAAGGAGTGACTTCAACAAGAGGTCACAAAATCATGACTTCCTATTTATACAGGTATCCCCATAATTAACATGAGAAGTTACTTGTGTAACTTCAGAGAATATTTGGAAATATATATTTGAAATTTTTCTCCCAGAAAATCACTATGAGAGAGGAATTGAATCTTGAATGCTTTCTGCTATCCATCTCAAATCACTCGGTCTTTATTATCTTTTGGAGGCCTTGGACTCACATTAATTGTCTGATGTTTGCGYGTTTAACCAGAGCATTGAGAAACCTTACACTGAATATTAAGATGGAAGAGAAAGGGATCTATATGCTGCTTAAGACATCAGTGCTGAATGACTTTTCTCTGCCTCTCATATCCTTTCTCCAATGCAATGATGATTGAGCTCCCACCCAATGGAAATGCCTTGTTTGGTCCTTAAATCAAGCACTCTAGAAGTAAAAATAAAAACCTAAATACTCATATTTTGGCAAATGGAGTTTATTCTGTTCATGTCCATTTTTGTGTGAAATGTGTCCAGATACAACATTTCTCTGCTGGCTGAACATGATTTTCAGTATTCTGTGTTATACATACTCGTTTGTTATGTCTTACATGTGTATACATATTTATGTATACTTCTGTATCACTATTGATAAACTCTACTTGACAGTCACATGAAAATGATTCCCTGATTCTCTTCTGTTGTCTGTGTAGTTTTTGATGAAAATGGTGCCAGTTATTTTGCTCTCTGCAAATTTTCCAYGTTTTTTTCCCATGATTTTTATACCAGTCTTGATTTCTTGTTTTCTAGACAGTCCATATTGACCAATATGTATTTAACTTWACTAAAGCAGAACATGTAAGAAGACTCTGAGTCAGAACTGATCCAGATGACTAAGTTCACTCCTCAGCCCTAGAACTTCTGTCTCTAACTGCACTGGGAAATGTCCTATAAATTCTTGTTTCTTCAATGGTTTTATTTTTTTCTGCACCCATACAGATTAGAAACTTCTCTCTTGAAAATGGAAGATGAGATAATTATGTAAAAATGTAAAATAACTATAAAATTTTCAGCGCTTTACTTGTGTTTACCCCAATTCACGGACAACATTGCTTTACTCCCAGGGAACCAACAAAAGAGAGAGATTGTATAGTCATATATTGCAGCTTGTGTTTCCTGAAGAAGATCAAGGGAACAGATTGTGGAATTAAGAGAAAGGCACTTGCTATGAACTACATTGCTAAAAGGTATAGGAAGTTACATTAAATCATTGTGAGGCTCAATTAAAAGTGGATTTTTTTCTCCTATCTGGCTATAGTACAAGCATGTGAAATAGCAACATATGGAGAACAACCACAACTTTCAGAACAAAACTCTCTGAATCCAAATAACCTCTTTAAATCCAGAGCTTGTCCTGGCTGAAGATTACAAATTGCTGATGAATAGGTGTCACAAAATCAAATAACACCACAACTTTAGTGAACAATATTGATGGGAAAAAAAAATAGGATATCAGTTCCAGAAAATGGTAAAAAATGCTTCAGAAGCATAGAATTAAATTTAAAGTAAAAGACTACATTTTGCTGTAGACACTTCTGTTAAAATTCAGAGGCTGTGATGAGGGTCTGGCTTCTGAYAATCATCAAACAGCAGTATAAAAACTGTGTGTTTGACTAGTGGTGTCTGGTCTCAACATCTTTGAAAAGAAGGCTTTTGAAAGTGTTAAAAATTTTAACCACTGATTTCTTCACAGGAGGGTTTTTCTCTATCTTTTTTTTTTTCTGTTTAATGTCTTTGCTGAAAACATTCAATTTAATTACAAATTTTTCCTAGTGGTGGAGTGGGCAAGCCACTCCATGATATTGGAAAAGTCACGGTACACAGGTGAAGTTTCAGGTGACTGAAAAATGGGAAACATTGTGCCCATCTTAAAAAAAAAAAAAACATTAGAAAGAGCGACCCTGGGAACTACTGACCTGTCAGCCTCACCTCTGTGCCTGGGAACATCATGGAACAGATCCTTCTAGAAGCTTTGCTAAGGCACATGGAGGACAGCGCTGTGATTCAAGACAGCCAGCATGGTTTTGCCAAGATATTTGAGTTTGTTGGTGAGAGGGTGAAGAAGTTTCATTAGGTGAGAAAATTATGTGGTTCTATTTAATGTATCACATTTTTCCCCTTCATTTTCAATGTAATTATAGGGCACTAGGAGGTCAGAAAACATGCACAATATGAGAAACACTTATTTTGTCTGGTAATTCATTAATTTGACAGGGCATAAATTTTTTCCTGCTTTTTCATTGCAATGATTCTTCTTCTTTGTTGATTAAAAAAACCCATAACTTTCTATTTTAGTGGTACTGAAGATGATTATACTTCCGCAGGAGTGTTAGGAGTAAAAGTCTTTGGCTGATGTGGCAAATACGTCACTGGTAAAAAATTCTAAGCGGAGGTGTTGATAAATCTGTCACTATTTCGCCTACTTTCCAACACCTGTCCAGAGATTAAGTAGAATGCAGTTTGTGCTTTGTCACTTACACTACAGATGACTTTGGCCTTCAAGTGTAACTCAATAACCTTAAAATACACAGTAGATAAACACTAAATACCAGGCTATCAGCAATTTTATTCCTAAATGTATTACTAGATGACAGGATGCCAATATCATAATCAAGCCATCACTAAGGCTGGTTGTTTTATTTCCAAAGTAACAACTGGATGCAATTAAAAGCTGTGATTTTCTCTTCTGTCATGTCTGTTCAATTTTTCAGGTCTCAGTTGAGTAATAGTGCTTCTCGCACCTCATCTCYTAGGTAGCTATTAGAAGTATGCCACTTCCAATTGCCAGATGTTCCTGTCATCAGCCTGACCCTTCAAGAAAATTTAAACCAAAAGCCATCTCTTGTGATTTCTTCATTTTCCTGTACAGTAGAAATGAGAGAGGGAGTGATGAGTGGTTTATGGGTCAGAACATATGAAGGATGTCAATTTACAACTACCACTTTCATTTGAAATTTGGAGCCTGTCCTGAAGTTGTTGGGTATGCCTTAATAATTTCCCAAACCTATGCATGAATAAATCTAATTCTGCTTCACCTCAGACTCTGTTGGAAGGCCTCATGTTCTAGTACAGACACCCAGCCCAGTGTCCTTTGTTTGTTGTCAGGGCTCTTTATTTTATCGGAAAAGGAGGCAAGTGCAGTAACAAAGTGCTCCAGTCAGCAGCCCAACATACTGCTCCTATTATGAGCTGTTTTGGACCACCAACCTTTGCATTACAAACTTTTATCAGCGGAGTAGGCTGCCCATGTGAGTGATAGAATYGCAGTCCCTGGAAGTTTTCAAAAGGCATTTGGAGGTAGCTGCTGGGTATACGGTTTAGTGGTGGACACAGTGCTGAGTTAATGGGCGGATTAGATAATCTCAGGTGCTTTTTCCAAATTTAATATTGACCCCGTGAGTCTAAGTTGTGTAGAATCAACCAAAGTAAAAATCTAGCCCAATCTTCTGTTTAGCCAAGTGTTAATAAKGTAAAAATAAAAAAACCAAATCAGCAATAACCTGTAAATTCATTTGTTGTCCAGAACCTCCCTGTTTCCCTCTCCCTTTTTCTAGCTACAATCTACTGGCCTTGCATATGTAGGTAAATGCTTTATAAATATATGTATGTATATTTGTGTGCATGCATAAAATGCTATTTCCATAGTTTTAGTGGCCGGGAGGTTGGAACTAGTTGATATTTAAGGTCTTTCCAATCCAATCCATTCTATGATTGTTATGAACAGCATGTCTAGGCCCATTGAAACTGCCTGTCCTCAACTGTGATATGTGTTTGATCAGAATTCACTTGGAACATTCTCATCGTTCTAAATAAGGAAATATTTCATGTCAGATATCCTGATTCAGTAATGGTTGCTAGGGTTGCTTGCACCAAACTGACACATTGCATTGCTTCCCAGAGGGATTTCTGTGAGGATGTTATAAGATTTGCAATACTTTTTCTTGTCTAACACTGAATAAATTAGCAGCTTTGGTTCATTAGACACTCTGGTGGTTCAGCTCTCCTTCCTTCATACTGACTGTAGCTTTCAGACATGTTAATACCCCACATCGATTGGGGTAGTTACTTCACAGCAAATTACAGTTCATGGAGCTCTCACAGCAGAACAGGTGCTCTCAGGTATTTTAAAATATAGCTATAAAAAAAAATCCCTTTAGCTGCTCAGAGGCATAAAATGGGTCTGAAAAATTATTTGGAAAAGAGGAATTTTAAAGGGTGACTTAATTTGTTGCATTTATACCGGATTTTGGAGTCTAGTTTCTAGTTTCTAAGAAGTTAGCTTMTCTCATGGAGTAGCATAGACCAGGCTGGATATAGCCCAGAAATTTGGCCAGTCTCCATAACTGTCAGAAATCTTGTGACATTTCTAGGGGAAGTTACAAGAAAAGAGATATTGCCTGCTTTTAGTTACATGGTTTYACTCTTTGCAATACAGCTTAATACATATACAGACACACATACAGACATTTTGATTTCAGAATATCTTAGTGATAGAAAAAGCACTTCCATAAAAATGTATTGCAAACCTTTAGACATAATATTGATTTTAAACATTTTATAGGCCAGAATAATTATGTTGGACTCAGAAACAAACCTTCATTGCAATATGGATCTTACTATAGATTTCATATTCACAAGATATACATGGTGCTCAAAATAGCAAAATATTGTCTTTTACTTTTAATTTTCTGGTACAACAACAAACAATAATGAAAATATTTGTAATTCAGCATGTGACTTAGAAGAAGTCACATCTAAAGATAATAGAAGTCCTCCAGATAATATGTTTTAGTAGCCTCAGGACTCAACATGTGACTTTCTGTATTCTCTATTCTAAAATTAAGTACAAGCTAAAGAGAAGCTTTGCATGGTAATTCTACTTGCAGATAAATGCAGATACATGCTTTGTTTAGCCCACTAAGCACAAAGTCACATAAAACTATTCCCTGTCTGGAAGAAGTAGTCTTAAGTGAGGAATTATGTTTTTACGTTAAAAATACTCTTGCTTATTCTTGAAATGAAAATAAGAAAGGAAGGTTGTAGGTCTAATGCTGAAATGCTTGTGAGGTATGGAGTCCAAGACATTTGGCTGGATCTACCACCACCACTTCTCTGYACCTACACTTATGATAGATTTGATAATGGTAAAATATGCATGGCAGTTGTAGGTTGCTYTGTGTGACATTCCTGTATCTAGATATATAAAATTATAGACATATAGAAGAACCCTGGGTATATTTTATGTCCTTGAATTAGAGGTCTGGAAGAATCAACAAACATTGAAACACCTTATAACAGGTATGCTTTTGTGATGTAGGGATAAAGACATGTTTTATATCCTGGCACTTCATGTTGTCTTGGTTATTATGATTGTTTGCATGCTCAAAGTCTTGAAAGACTTTCAGAGTAACAGCTTGAAAAGTTTCCTATAAATGTCTAGAACTGTCACCAGCATTGAACATGCACATTTAAAAATATTTGCTTATGTTCATCGGTGCTTAAGAAACGAACAGAAATAAACAGATTATTTGTCAACTCATTGCAAGAGTTCCTGTATTTGTGTGAGAGTGCCTATATTCCTTGCATAAAGAGAGCAAAAAAGGCTCTTTTGAGTTTTTTTTTAGCAATGGGCAAAAGGTGAATTGAGCAGGTGTTTAAACAGAGCAGTGGTGAGATTCAGAGAATTAACTCCTCATGGAGCACAGTAGACATAAGAAAAGATTTGGGCTGTAGAAAGGACTGTGGATATTGTGTTGTGTGTAGGATTTCATTATTTTCTTTCCTCACTCTTGYATTTATTTACTATCTGATTATTGTCTGTAGGGCACCTAGCATATTGTGTGCAAATAAGAGTATGAGGAATTTTTGGAATTAATTTATATAAATATAAAATGTGCTCAAGACTGCAAAATTGGGCATTTTTCTTGACKCAGAAAGGGACCTCTATAAAACCTCACAAACCATAAAAAGCRGACAGTCAGTTTTCCTGGCATCCACAGTCCTTTTCCCCAGATAAAGACAYTTCTTTCTAGTATGTAAATCTTCAGCACAAAACTGGCTTCATATCTGCTGATTTTCTACCATCAAGTAACATATTGCTTTTCTTTTTGTAGTGGCTACTGCCAGAGATTGACAACTAATTTCTTTTCTGCTGCAGATGTGCTGTTCTGGCTGGTTTCTGCAATGATTTCCATTTGTTTTGGCACCTGCAAACTCATGACTCTCAATCTGGCCTTTTCTTAGCACATATGTTCTACAACTGAATAATGCATTAGTATAGATTTAGCTGACAATTACRTTTTTGCTTCCTTTCTAAATTTAAGTGCAACATTATCAGTTTGGGACTTTTATTCAAATGTTTTAAAGCATGTGACTGCAATTAATAATGTCCTCTGAACATCTTCAGTTCAGGTTATCATCTTCTTTTACTATGATTTTGTACAGATAAAACACAGATGAATATAGCTGATCGTGTGATTAAGCATACAGATTTTATATATTGCCATCATTGCTTTTGTAGCTATTTAATTTTAATCCTGCCTCCTAATCCTCACTTTATCTGGCTTTTTATTATTACTATTTGATGTTTTCCATGCATAACCACTTAAGGAAGATATTCTTCAAAAAAAAGTGCTTTCCACAAGTGTAAGAACATAAATATAAGTACTGCTACACTGTTGTAAAACCCAGGAAAATGTAAAAAAAGCCTTTTCATACCCACGTTTTCATTAGCAAAGAAATATGGTTGTGCCATCTACTGCCAATGTCTATTACCAACTGGCTACAAACTACACAACACGCTAAATAAAAATAAGCCAGCTGAGAAAGAGGAGCTGAGGTACTTTCCTGCTCCCAGTTGCTGCAGAGGCTGATACAGTCAGTAGTAGGACTGCTTCTGTTGATGAAATACTGTAATTTCTGACATTTGTGCTTTCTCTGAGCTTTGCATTCTTACCTTGGAGGGTGCATCTCCATGCCTCTGTGAGAGCTCTCCCAGCCTGTGGCCTGTGGCAGGAGCAGAGGCTCCTGGAGCAGGAGGCAGCTCTTGCCCTGCTCTGTCCTGCTTGCTCTGCTTCCCTCTGCCACCACGTAAACCACCACGTGGGCAGAGCCTGAACACTCCACAGTACAGGGTAAGGAGGTGCCAGAGGTGTGATGGGGGCGCTTATGGTGATTATACAACTGCAAAGCATCTCCCTGCCACACCACTCCTGTCCTTTCCATACTCCTTTTAAGTACCAATTACACAACAGAGATCCTTCGCAGATATTTTAAAACCATTAAAACTGACAGAAAATGTAATTTCTGTACATTAAAACATGATGTTATATTCCAGAGTCACATTTTGAGTCGGCATTTTATGGCAAAACTTCCATCACATAAATGGCATTGTGTCCCTCTTTCTAGCACTGCAAGTCACTGCCTAGCAGATGTTGAAATCTGCAGTGCTTTTTGTAGTTATGAAACTGGTCACTACAGCTGGACGTGTTTCTCCTAACACAATGCCTTACACTAAGACAATATTGAAGAACAGTTTTCACATGTGAAAGGAARAGAGTGCTAGAAATTTCCACTGGTAAACAAGGTTTAGTCAATCTATTTTAAAGGAGAGGGCCGCAGCATGACATAAAAAAAGCCCTGCATCGGTCTGTCATAGGAACTGTCACTTGCTGCCAGTTGCAGTTATTTTCAGGGTTATGCAAGTGTTAATCCTGAAAATACATTATGAGGAGTAAAGGTGTCAACACCTTCTCGTGTTTGGTCCTAGATATCACATGGACTTGGTCTGGATATTTCTTCACTCCGTCAAGTTCTGATGTCTGCTTATATCTACATGCCCAGCAAGACAAGTCAGGTCTCAAAAAGGAAAGGATCATGACTGTATACTTCAGAAATACTCCCGCAGTAAATTCAGCTCTCCTTCATTCTTACCAAAGAGTGCTGGATTCTCCTTGTCATGCTTTAGCTGTTCAGAGATGGTAAGCAGTGAGACTGGCTGTATAATCCAAAATACAACAAAGTGATTCAATGGCACTTGAGATTGCTCTCACCCTAACTAGTGTAACCTGTCATATCCTTAAGGACTCTATCAGGATTTTTTTGTCATTTCTCTCCTTATTTTTCCAATTATCTAGAATCATCCTAACACCTAAAGACTCAGTCAGGATTAAGTCTGTAATGTGTTTTGTATTCTGTACAGGCACAGAACTAACTGTGTATCTGACTATTTACACAATCTTAATGCCTCTTCCTAAAGACTGAATTCCTGACATATTTCTTTCTAAAAGTAAATATGAAATCCTAAGTAAATGTAACATCCTAGGCCTTCTAATGTAAAACATCTAAATTTCAAAATTTTGAAATTGTAAGATTGTATTGTGTGTATTGTAAGTACTGGTAGTCTATTTTATATGCCCCACTTTGTTTGTATATTTTCTCTTACCTACTTTGCCTCTAGAACAAAGATTTTAGGGTTATTTATGGGGTTTTTGTTTTCTTAACAGAGTGACTGTTGAATGAAGATTAAAGATCTGTTTGTAGAACGTATGGAATGTCCTCCTTTTCTCCTAGGCCAAGGAGTGGTATTCAAAGAAAAGGAAGTAGGGAGGAGGGTGTCATGCTTGCTACAGAGGSATCTATAGGTCTCATATACTCTTAGGAAGTTGGACAGGGTGAAGAATAAAAGCAACCTAATGTGAGGCTTCTAGTGGCTGTCATCTCAAATTAAAATGGAGAGGTGGTATCTTAAAACTGTAAAGCATGAGGAAAAGCCATGGTGGCACTGAGGTGTAGTAGAGTATGACAGAACCTGACAGAGGACACGACGATCAAAGTTTGGCATCATGACTGGTAAAAGAAGCAGGGCATTTCCTACAGGCACAAACTTCATTTTGAAATTCCATTTGTTACGTGTCTTTAAGTGAAGTAATGCTGCAGGACCTGATTTCAGAGCATATCTCCATGCATGAGAGGGTGCAGATGGATGTTGCTTGAATCACAAAGGCTGGAGATGGTTCTTTACATGGATCAGCTGAGGATCAGAATTCGATAAGCAGCATTGTCCCTCTCAGTGAGATGATCTTCAAGAGTTCCAACGGACTGCATATGCCACCATGCTACTGAAAAATGGCAAACTAAATTACCAGCAAGTTCATTTATTTGCATTTTTTCCGAAACCAAATCAGGTTCATTTATTTATTTATAATTTCATTATATTTTTATTTGTTTTTCTTGCATACACAGCTATTACTTATTGCCTTTCATCTTTAAAATAAAGAAGTATTTCCTTGATTACATTTAAGTCTCCATTTATCAATAAAACATAAATATGTTCTTGACATTTTAATTTTATTTTTAGTGGGATATAGTTTATAGGTTTTAAAATGTATTCTTGATCTTCTTCATCCTTCAGCAACATGGTTTCACAGCGAACTTCAGAGTCTCTGTTGTGCATAGCTTTTAGTGTGTTTGATTTTTCACATTTGTTATCTGTTATTTTTTTGCTTCTCAAATGTTTTATAGGCACTACACGAATGCTGATCCTCTATTTGTGTTGGCTTAGAAGTTCCATGTAATTTAAAATCCCATTGGTAGATCTCTGGGAGGAGACTTGGGCTTTCACATCCAAGCAATGTAATCCATGCTGTCTTTATGCAGGTTTGCTATCTCAATGATGTATGGCATCTGACAGAAATTCTTTGAAGAGCTGCTGAGAAATTTCTTGGATTTGGATATGTGATGTAATTATAGCTTTGATTCACACGTGTGTCAGCATTTTTTCTTTTCATTCTGCCTCCAGTAGCTCAGACATCTTACCTGAAGCCACCATCATTGCTTAATTTGGCACCAGTCCATCAGTGTGCAGGGTCACTCGAAGGCCCAGACTCAGCCTGGRTTTTCCCAAAGTGGGAGTCAGCAAAGTGCACTGCTCAAAGAAGCTCACTGAAGCTGTGAATCTTTTATTTTCCCAGAATCCAGAAATCTTGTAAAGTCTAGGAGTGTCTAGCTGTTTCTTTGCTTGACACATTATAGTTAAACAAAAAAAGGGAGTTGTTAATCACTATTACGCTCCTGGCCCACCTTGAGGCATTTTCCATTGAATGGCCTGAAATGCAAACATAACCTTTTTATAGAGCACTTGCAAACGTGCATTTCTGGGGTGTTCAGTGTTCCATCCAGGACACCATACTGCCTCTGCAAGTGCATGCATACAGGAAAAATGCCTAAAACCTACTGCCAGTCCAAAACTTTTGATTTTAAAATTTTTTGGAATATTTTATATTTTATTTCAGGAGTCTATGAGTAAARCAGGTGACCACTGCCTCTGAAAACCAGCCATTTAACAATGATACAGATTTGTATCGTTGACATTTAGARGACATTAAATCCTTAATTTTGCTAGAAATTAATATAAATGTGGTGTTGAATAATTCATACTTTTGTTATTATATTTATTGACTGCTGGGCTCTCAGTTCACTCTGCTGGGATCTATTGTCTTACTTTTCTTGCAGAATAAGAGTTAAAATTGTTGAGGCTACAAAAAAAAAGAGACCTCTGTAAAAACCTAAATCAGCAGATTAGCAAATGCATTTCCAGTTTGGGTTTTCCTAAAATAAGAACAACATTCATTGTACCGTCTCACCACATTCTTCCTATTATTCCACATAAACTGACATAAAAATAGTTTTCTCATTTCTCTTTCTGTAGATAATTTTCACATAAATATGTACTTGATATACAAACCATGAAGAGGGTATCTCTTTCCCTAGTTTTGAAGGTGTTTTAGATAATGTTCCAGCCCAGGAGCAGTTCTTGGGACTACATCTTTCCCAGTGAAAAGAAGGTTCCCACATATTGTCCCCCGACCCTGAAACTCCATCATCCATACCAATAAATTGCTGGACTGGTCTCCAGAACAGTCACAGCCATGACCAATAAGTTCCAGGCATAAATAAGGACTCAGAATAGAATGGGAATTATTCTCAGTGGGTATTTTCAATATGGCCAACAATGTTTTGAAAGGAAACAGAATTAAGTACAGGCAAGGGTTATTCTTCGCCAAGTACTAGGACATATTAGAGGTTATTTCTAATGAAAGCCAGGCTTTTTTCCAAGATGTTTATTTACATCTTTTTTTATTGCTATTTTTATTGCAATTTTGAGATATTAATATTTTGCAAATGCTTCTYGCTATTCTCTGATATCTAATCTATGATTTATGCTATGTCATGATGGTGCAATTGCCAGCAAGTCAACAAATAAAGAGCACATATTCTTACATGCGTGTCTCAGGTAACATATCTTGAATAGCATCATTGTAAATAATCCATGAATGCAAACCAGGATGTGAATGTGTTTGCTTCAGAAACACCTATAAAAATAGGGAGCAGTATCTTCTTCAGGAAAAGGGGCATTGGTGTTGCATGAGGCACGCAATACAGATTCTCATCTGTAGCACAAGACTTAATCTGCATGCTCACCCCAAGTCTAAAATGGCTCTTGAGAAAGCAGAGAACCCAAGGAAGAGCAAAGAGTGGTGTCCTTCATGGTCTGTGACATCACTGCTATTTCTATTCCATGAACAATAAAAGTATGATGTCTGATTACTTGTCTTGATTTTAATTTATCTTAATCTGACACCMAAATAAGGAGTGACAAAGAAATAAATAAATACATATTTCATGGAAATTAAAGGGAAAATTGAAACATTGCACATGATGTGGCATGATGGAATTGCCAGAACATGGCATTAAGTTTACAGCACTGGTGAGGATTCATACCAAAGGTGAAACTTTTCTAAATGTTATTTTCTACTCATCATTTTATAACAGTGATTTATGCATCATTGTCCCTCTCTTACTTTTATCAGCAGAGCTGCAGCTGACATCAGATCAAGCACAAGAGTCACCATTTTTGCCTGTTACAATGCCAGAATCCTGTGATCAGTAATCAGAGATAACATTTACAGCAAAATCCATTTGTGCTGCAATAACTGTTCCTGCCAACAGTTCTCATCTGAGAAAGAAATAAAAAAATATTATTTGACAACAAGTCACATTTCACCTTGTTAGAAARGGAAATCTTCATGATAAAGAGAAACATGGGACATGGGAGATTCCCGAGGGATTTATCTTTGAGGTAATGAGGAAGTTGAATTCTGAACAGACGTTTAGAAATTAGTTATAAATGGGTAAGCTGGGAGGTGAATAGTCATAACTCTTTACTGCTCAGTTCCTCTAAATCTGCAGAGCTAATACCATAGACCAGTTCCAAAGCTGATTGCTGAATTACTGAGCAGGAAAGGAAGAAAAAAATAACTCAATGCACTAGAATATAGATGCATACACTGGCAACACAACCTGGGCCAACACACATGAATGGAAACCCAAGAGCCAAACACAAAAAGGAAAACAAACAAACAAAACAAAAACCCCACCCCAAACAGAAAATAATAAACAAAAGACGTCAGTGTTTAGAAATGTTAAGTGTGGCTCATCAGGAGAATCTAAAGACCTGTAATTCTGCAGAAAGGGGAATCAGTGTTGGAGTTAAGATTCAAAACAGGTTGTTAGAAACTGCTGTACACACTGGTTAAGTAATGATCTGATTCACCAAAAGTAGATTGGAAYTATTTTGGGACACTCACAGCAATGAGAACATTTACCTCATCTTCTGTATCGCAAGTTACCCAAAAGGAGATTTGGTTTAAAAGATCTGACAAAGTACCATGTTAGGGGATTGGCAGTTGTTTTACAGAACACAGGATATTTATCCTAAACTTTTTAATCCTAGCCATAGTTACCTGTCCCCTTATCATAGACTAGAGGTTTCATGTTTCAAATCAGAAGAGTTTTGCTAACATGAGCAATGTGTCAGAGTATTTGTGTTCAACAGTAGAGGACATTGCTGATATTTCAGTGTGTTTAACACTAAAGTTTCCTGCTTCTGGACGTATAAGGCATCTCAGTGAGTAATGTTGCTTGCTGTTGGTGTTGCTTCTGTTACCTTCCCTTATTCCTTTGCAGGATRGACTTGAATTTCATTTAATCTTTATTTCTTAACTGCACAGGACCACACTTTCTCAGCTGTTCTAGCGTCATGTTGCTACTAGACATGATGGAGGGAACAGGAATTTTTATTCTCTCCTACTCCCCAGCAAATATTTGGTTTTTGCTTCTCTTCCTGTGGTAGTAAAATGAAGAAAGAAGTCTGTGGCATTTTCTGACTGTGCAATGCAAATACATCATGAAAGATCATTACTTCATTGCTCCTCGAGAGCTTTCTTTAGTCATAACTTTGTAATAAGCTCACATATGTACAGCTGCAAGTAAAATTAGTTTCATGTACTAGTTATTTCTGTTCTATTTCTATATTTCATAATTTCTAACACTCATATTTGAACAACATGAGACCAATTTTAGGCAATGACCTAAATACATCTTTAAATATTTTTACTSGAATGAAAAAACAGACTTTTTAGTATGTCCAGCTGCATTATAAAGGAATTAGAAAGTTTTAAATAGTTACTTTATTGAAAACACACTTAGGAAGAGAAACCCCTTGGATTCTGACGATTGAAAGCTAAATGATTTAGAAATTTTACTTTAACACAAGAGTGTATTYAGAACTCAGAGTTTATCACCTAATAATGTTTCTCTGGAAAATGTCAGGTTGCGGACAATTTTACCTTGTAATAACAAAATTTCTGAAATAATTATCTAACTTTAGCGACTAGAAAATAAAACCATGTTCATCTCTGCTTGTGTACTATGTGGCATTTTATATTTGTTGATTTCTTGTCTCTAAATTGTCTGGCACTTGTCTGAATTCAACAACAACAAAAAAAAGGGGGATTCTTAATCCAAATGAAGACACCAGAATATATATAAGTAATTTTATTGCCATATAAAGATATAAAAAATCAAGATGTCTTTTCCTAGTTTCCAGATTTCCTGTTGTTCCTTCTTATTTTTTCCTCAGTAGAAATGGCAGGGTCTTTGCTAATGTATCATACAGACTCATTTATTTTGGTTCCTTCTCTAACAATTTTTTTTCCAATATAGCCTCTTCTCCACCTTCATTCTTTCTCATATGCTGTATTAACGTTGTCCTTTTGACTTTTATACTTAAGCGATACATAACCTCATATTTCAAAATGCTCTGAGATATCCCAGCTCTGTTTGTACTTAACTTCAAGATTCTGCACACTTAATGCAATAATGGCCCAGCGTGGATTCAAAGCTGCTCCCAAGTTCTTCAGTGCTCTGAACCTTTCCCATGTCTGAAATATTATTTTCTAATTCTGATTGACATGAGATTCTTTTACATCCTGATAAATAGTAACTTGYATTTGAGTATATATACTTTGTTACTTCCACACTTAACCAACCAATACAACCCCAGCAATTCTGCTACTTAAAAAGGCTTGGTGCGTAAAAGTATGCTCAGGGGAGTACGAGTTGCTCTCTTACATGCTGTAGAGGGGATGTAGGTGTAAATGATAACTGTGAGACTTTTTAAATAGGAAAGAGGTGGTTTGCAAAAGAGCCAAATACAATAAATGTTGAGGCACCAATGTTGAGGTACAAAATTAATGTAATAGAAAAAGGTATTTGGAAGTTATTGTGGTTGAAGACCTTGTGGGAAAGACAGACGRTTTTGTCCTCCAAACTTCTCAGAAGAAATCCTGAGAAATATTTCAAATGAAACTTTTAACATAGTCWGCAGCTATTCCCCAAAGTCTTATATAAGCCTTACTAGGTTAGGTAAAGAATTAAGACTTATTTAACTGTTGCCAGTTATCATCTTAGGATAATTAATTCAATGTGCAAACCAGGTTCCTATCTCATCTTATCAATAGCTGAAGTTGATTCCAAGCTGTTTGGCCTTTCATGTGTCTCAAACACACAATCATTTAGTGGCTCCTACAACAGCCATCCATTAGTGCACAACCGTTTTATCCTTAGTAACAGAGATTACTGGAAAAGATGCTGTTCAAGAGAAAGTGAATTTTTAAGGCACATCAGCTTCCAGTTATTTGGAAAGAAGATGAGAATTGATAGAGCAGCTGCAATTTTTTGTAAAGGTAGTTCTCTTGCAAAATGTAAGAAAAACTATGTTGATAGATTTTTTTTTATTTACAAATAATTTAATATTGTAATATTAATTTAATATCACAATATCCTTCAGCTGCTTAAGTTGCTTATTATGAACAGTAATAGAGAAGAACACGATTTCAAAATGATAAATATTAAAAAAAGAAGTTGGTTTACAAATACATATATTTTTATTAGACATATAGTGGCTGTAAAATGTCACCATTATATATGAGAAAAAACAGACAGTAACAGACATTTTATATTTTTTTTCCCTAGCTTCATTATGTGTGATGTGGATAATGCTTGCTATTTTGGAAATAATTTTCATTAATCTTTTGAGATAAATCTGGAACAAGCTGCTAATTATTTTGAGTTTTTTAAAATCAGAAGTGGGCTTAAAAAYATTTTCTTCTGCTGTATGACATTCYACATCTATTTGTTTTTAGGTTTTTATCCAAACTAATTTCAGGACTTCATGTTAGAAAAAATGCATTGCTAATAATGTTTCTATCACTGAATATAGTACTATTTATTTTTCWGGGTTTTTCTTTATATAATTAATTTTTTCATAACCCCCTCCACCCCCATTTGTGTAAAACTCAGTATTCTGTCATTTCCTAGAGTTCAGACCTGCAAATAGTTCTGCATAGCAATAATTATCTATTCTGGTTAGCATGGACTTCAGATGACCACAAGACAATGAACTTCAGATATTCCATAAAACAGTGATAACACTCCTACTTACTTCAGAAGAACTAAATGTTAGGCAATATTTATGTGTAATTGTATTTGATCAGTTGAGGTTCTGTGTCATGGTGCTTGTCCTTGAAAGTTGAAGATGCTCAAGAAAAATGTATTTTGTGGTCAAGGAAACAGGTTGCTTCTATTTAAATCAAACAGTTCCTTTATGATTGAACCCTTTTAAGTGTAATKTAATAGTAAATAACACATCAATGGCAAGAATTTGCATTTTAATCTAGAGTAGTTTCTGGAAACTAGATGTTTTCATGGCCATCTGGGATCTAGGTGATCAGGGCTCTGTCGCAGGATGCCAGAAGCAAYCTCTGTGACATCACACGGTTCAATCTTTCTGTGGCTCTCTTCTCAACGTATAAATGTAATCAATGAAGATATTTCCACCTATTTTCTCTGCTGCCTGTTAACTATGAAAATCAAGGGTGGAGCCTGGGTGGGGAAGCTTGGGTTTTTTTTCCTTTTTTTTAATCTATTCCTCATTTTACTTCAGTACATTGTAAAGACTAATGTAGCACTGTTGTAGACTGATGCCTTTATATACTGCTCTCCTCCATAATGCTAACATCAAAATGAATATTTTGCTAGTTTTCCTTTGGAATACTGTTCKTCCTAAGGTATAAAAGCTAGTTTATTACTCAGACCAGGTGTGGTTCAAAGATCCTCACGGTAAGGGCCCACAGGCTAGCAGAAAGATAGCTGTGACCAAGAAGAAAAAAAGGAACAAAAATCTCTTAGCCTGTACTTTTAAGAAACCCCAGGAAAACTTTTTTTTCCCCCTCAGAAAGGGTCACAATTTCAATTTTATTCTTTAGCTAAAAAAACCACAGCTCTTTAAAAACATGCATTCTCATTTCACAAAACTCTCACAAACAGTAATTTTCACATAAGAACAACGGAATTCTCCACAGCAGTCTATGCATTAATCTCCTTGGTTCTATGTACATAAAATTTCTGGAATGAAGCATATAGATATATAAAGCACACTGGTTGACATTTTCCATCTTGTGGAAAAGAATTGAACTCTGTGGAAGCATTCAGGAAGTCTACAAGTCAAATCCTGCTGATCTAAACACTGGACATCCTTGAAAATTGCAGACATAATTCATAGAAGATAAGCAGAAAGGCAAGAAAGAAGAGAGAGAAAGGAACTAACATCTTTATGATAGAAATGCTGGAAACATAACAAAGTGTCTCCTGATCACCAACTTTAGACGTAGACGAGTCAACCCAGAGGATTAATGATTTTCATACGGAATTTTCTGTCTTCAAGTGACTAGAATTTCCCATCTTAAATTTGGAGATAGTTATCTAGTAATAGTTCATGCTTTGAATGAAGACATTACTGGGTAGTAAAATCTTTATAAACATCACTTATTCACCCATAAAACAGAACAATGACCTAATGCTGTAATTTACATTTTAAATCTAAAAATTTGAACAATAGGTAGTTTTTTCTTTAGCACATGTTTTTCTTGGGTGGGCAGGTGGAGTCCAGTCTTATTAAACTAAAAATACTATACCTTTGGGTTTACTCAACAGGAAAAGCAGAACAGAGTATTAAGGACTGATTGATGAAAGTATTTGACATGAGCTCATGCAGTATAACTACTGCTTTTATCTCGGGACTGTGCTCCTCTGCAAAGGAAAGGCATTATGTGAGTGAAGTTATAAATTTGGCATGAAATGGTGCATGGGTTTTGCACTGGCTGCCTGCACATGGGTGAATGTTTAGCACACCCAGGTGGGTTAAGATTACTGCCCATGTTGCATTTGGTGAGGGATGTAGGAGCTGATGCTGGAGAGCCGTTTCCTTCTCAGCRCCTCATTCTCTAGAGGAGCTCTTCTTGCTTCCCTTCCTCTCCCATCATATAAACGAGAGGATCTTGCCTCTAACTTTTGCACCTCTTGTACCTACACTCAAAATACAAGGTGACACTGACAAAAATTCCACCTCTGGATTTAAAAAAATTAAATCACTTGCAATAATATTTTATTTTAGTTTAGATTGAACTAAAATAACTAGGTTTGATTTAACCACAAAAAATTAATTTTAGTTTSTTATCACTTATAAGGCAAATTCCTGTTTAATCTCTATTGATGCAAGGTTAGAGAGGAAAAAAAAAGAATTACATTAAAAGGTCTTATATCAGCAAAGTGGAGAAATTACCTTCTTTTCAGAAAGATACTCTCATTATGATTAGGAGGAAGAATAGSAAACTATTCTAACACTCTATATAGTAGCAAACTATTAACACTCTACTAAAATTTCCTTTCAACCTTTCTGCATTCCTCTTTCCCAAAGCTCCCCATCTCTTTTTCTTTTTAAAAATTAGTACTGTTACTACAACTACTACTACTACTTGGGAGGTGGGGGAGGAAGTGACTAATAAGGGAAATATTTGTTTTCCTAAATGTCAGATCACCTGAAACACTGACTGCAGACAGGGGCAAGTTCAAGTGCCTGTCATATTTTCAGAGTTTTGATTCTGAAAGAAAGTACACATAATTCATCATTAAATGGGGAATTTCTGCTGCATCAAAATGTGTGTGTGTTAGGGAAGATGCAAGACCTGTTTAAGAACTTAAATTTCCCATGTGTTGGGGTTTTTTCTGTCAAACCAAAGTGTTTTAGCMGGGAAGAGGTAGATCTATCTATCCATTCACAATACAGATAGATATGTAATGTTTCCTTTGGAAGAACATCTTAAAATGTTTAATTTCAGAAAAATTGGAACTGAATTTTTCAAAACTATCTCACTGGAGATTCATAAACTCTTAAGGTGCAGAGGTCCAACAGATTAAAGCAGCTTGGGGTATCTTAAGAACTTCAGCCTTTAAAGTTGTGGGAAAGGCAGAAGATTTTCAATTCTTCCTTCATAGTCCAGTGGAATTCATATATTCCTTTTCCAGTATATTTTCTCACAGGAATGTCCCCAATTGTAAATGCAAGAATTTAGAGCAAGTGAAGTACACTCCAGTCATCTTCTTCATAGTCAGAATCCTCACAGATTTTGATATTCTTAAAATAGATTTAACTCCACAAATCRATTACCTTATGCCCACATCTTTGTCTTCTTCTCTTGTTTTTCTGTATATCAGAAAAACACCGGGCATAAATTGACTCCTTGTGTATTTTAAATTAAAATTAGCTGCTATCAGTTTAGCAACAGTAAGAAAAAAAAAAATCATTTAGAACCTATCACCCCCTAGCAGTTCAGTGCTGCATTTTCATGTTGGCGGTCACAGTTTGAAAAAGCAGGAGCTTATTGTGAAGTATTGGCTCAGTCTTGACACTTTTTTTTAAAAAATACTTAGTGCTTAATTAACTTATTCCTTTGCATGACAGTAGCATCTGGAGAGTTTTTTTCTGTTTGTTAAGTACCAGGATGACTAGCTTTCCACTTCTGGAAAATGTTACTTTCAGGAGGGTAAAGAATTTACAATTAGGGAAAGAAAAAATCAAAAATTACAGTACTATGAGCGTGACATGTCTGTCTGAGAGTCCTGATTTCCAGACACAGAAAGGCTGGTTTAGAGACCACATCAAAAAAAAGAAGGAAAAATATCATTAAATGTAGATTTGGAACCCTTATTTTCCTCTATAATGTTGCGTATTTTTGCAAATTTCACAATGTTAGGATGTCACGGATTGTAAGCAGAAATTGCTAAAGGAGGAACAGGTGGGTATAAATTCAAAAGAAAAACAAGAATTCCTTTGCCTAACTAAATCTGTATGAATTTAGCAAATGCTAAGGGAAAGAAGAAATAATTAAAAGAAAAATGCAATAAAATCTTGGTCTGCTGTATGTTTAGTGTCTAGCCCTGGACCCAGGCCCACCAGGACATGATCTCTGCAGGCTGGGGCACACAGCTACAAGGTACTTATCTCCTCTTTGGAATGTTTCTGGATTTTATCCAACCATTTTTAATACCAAATTTGTAAAAAATAAACCAGGAAATTTTAGCCATACATTTCTGAACAATATATGTTTTCATTAAATATGAAGTGGCTGGCCCTGGGCAAATGGGAAGATAAATGTATGAATGAAATCCAGTGTTCTGGGCTGCAGCAATATGGGATACTGCAAGCTTGGCATTTTTGCTGTGCAAGTTATTTAGGAATTGAAAGCAAAACAAAAAAAATATTAGAAGCAAATGTTGAAGTTACTTTAGAGGCATAGAACTTAAAAAATAAAAATAAAGTGATAAGAGGAATGTTATAGCGTAAATTTCTCCACTTCCCTGCAAAAAACAGGTCAACCTACTTCTACAGACATCCTCTGCCAGTGCAATGTAGAAACCTTTATAGAAATAAAATCCTAAAATAAATGTCTCCCCCTCCCCAAAGTGTGTGCGTGGTGGGTGTTCTCTTGCTCTCTTAGGCTGTGGTTCTGTTACTCAGGTTACTCAGGTTGTAATCCATGCAACACACRCATGGAGCTAAGAAACCTCACCTGCCTGAAGGAAAGAGAGGCCCCTCAGACACTGACACATCAGATGTCATTCTGTCTCACAAATCAGATGTCATTCTGCCTCTCTGTTTAGGCAACTAAGCTTCACAGAGGGAAGCAGATCTAGATGAATAATCTTGGGTGTCCTTATGTGTGTCTGTTGTTCCCTCAGATTTATGGTCTGTGGACGTCAAGTCAATAGATCAGCAGAGAGAGATTCTCAGCTGATCAGCCAGGGCTTTCTGACCCACAGGGCCTTGACTTGCTCAGGACTCTGCTTGTTCATCCTCCTTGCAATCCTCACCTGTCTCTTGTGGAACTGCCTATATGTAAACACCTGAAGATGACATCCCTCAATTTTGAACAGGAACTACCCTTTTTTTCAGACACCATTGGATTCCTTATTTACCGTCTCTCATGCAAACTTTCAAGATTTGTGCGCAGTCATGCAGCTGGTGAGATTCTCAGCAATGGGCTGCTTTCAACTTTACACTTGCCAAGATAGAACAAGCAAAATATTGCCAGATTTGGAGGAAAAAGAATCTGATTGCTCAATAGTAAAACTCTTCTATTGTCCATATTGCTAAGGGCCCTGCTGCTGTCATGCTGTAGACAGTGGATTAGCTAATGAGACTGCCTGTGAGTGGTTCTCAACACACAGCTAGTTTTATAGTCTGTGGGCAATAAATGTTACACTAATTCCAGCGTGGTTTCCCAGAATACTCCATCACAATTTACAAGTGGACTCTCTAATTTTATTACTTACTAATAAAATCTGGTAAAACACTTCGCCTTCTTTTCCCGCACAATGACTTTCAGAAGCCGAAAAGGCCCTGAAAAAAATCAAATTASAGGTTGGATATGAATTATAAATGTGAGTTCAGGACTGAACAGTGTAATCTGAAGCACTTGCTTATCAACCTYTTCTCACACAATTTTCGTTGAGAATGACCATCTTGTGGCTGCACAGGCTGGTTCAGTAATTCTGCTGTCCTGAGTACAATTGTAAAATAAACACAAGAGACTAAAGGAGCCAGTGAGAGGATGAAGTTGCCAGCTGGAAGCCTTAGCAAAATGATACTCGATGACATTAAGAACCATTCAGTACAACTGAACCCTGTCTATACTTGGCAAAATATTCACAATAAATGYAATTGACTGCTCCTCTCTGAACTTTGGGACTATATGGAACTGATCTGACCATGAAGATTAGATGTTAAGTAATGTCTTTGCTTATGTGAGGTCTTCATTACTCTGTGGCTAGMGGGTAGGCTGAAATATACTTTAGAAATATTTTACATATTTTGTTRTCAAGATTTTAGCTGGTATGGCTTGTGGTGACATTCTCTCTCTCTCTATCCCCTCTTTTTTTTCTCCTTGTTCTTTTAAATGACTTTTTTTATGTGCATGCTTTTAATAGCAGATTTTTTCTTTGTGCTATTCTAAGTTCTTGTCCTTTTTTTTTAATCTATATGTTCTGAGGTAAATTGGATGCACTTTGCTGTTGTTGACTTTAAAATGCACATTTAACTCCCTCTAGAAAAAAGGTTATTTTCAAGTTTGATTTGAATTAAGGCATTTTCAAAGGAGAGGTTAGGTGATAGACAAAAGGAACAAAACCCGTGAAGCTTTCTGCATATAATCCACTTCTAATTATTGCAAAATATCCACAAAAATATTCCAGAGAAGAATCCTGAAGGTCAAACTTACAAAGTCCATTTTCCTTCAGGTGTTGGATACCTTTCTGTTAGCAAGCAGAGTAAACTGATAGCATGACTGATGGTTATGTGTACATAGGGAAAATTCTCTCARCAACTTTTTAGTGGAAGGTGTCCCTGCCCATTGCAGGAGGGGTGGAATTATCTGATCTTTAATGTTCCTTCTAACACAAAAAAAAATTATTATTCTATGATATATTATTTTATATTTATGCTTGTACATAAACACAGAAAAAAATGACAGTCTACTTCTAGCCTCTGATCTTAGTATTATGTGTGACAGTCCATCAATGTATTTCTGAAAGCTTTCAACTAAAGTTCTATCAAACCCTGCATTTGGATGCAATTCTAATTTATAGTRTAACTCAAAATCTTAGTAATATCTAAAAGAAACTCTGGAGAATGAGCAAAAAGATATGTTACAATAATTTTTTATGCATTAAAGATGGACACCTGATTATTTATATAAGCCAAAAAATTCAGTATCTGTACTTTCTTCCATACCCAGGAACTCCCTCCATCCCATGAGCAGTGAAACAAATCTTACTATAATTAATTTTGATTAAAATCCACTTTTATTTTGGCTTTCCAAAGAGTAAAATGACTTTTAATACAGTAGTTTTCTAGACAAKGAATAAAGTCCAGGAAAGGGACTGAGGTGTGCCTCCTAAGAAGCAAAATGGCACAGACACCACAGTCACACTTAGGCCTGAGCTCATCTCACCAACAGCATGGCCTTGGTCCTGTGTCCCAAACAGGCATCACACAGACCCACGGGATTTTATTGAAGTTAYAAGAAGATGGAGTTCATCTCTGAAGACCAACTTAGATGGTGTGAGGCTGCAAGCACAAATCAAAGAGTTTGTGACTGATGAGAGGGAGGAGGAGAACTTCTCCTGCATCTGCACCCACTGCAACTTTCCCAGGGCTGATGCTCCCCAGTTTCCGTAAATTGCATGGCTGTAACCAAWATGGAACATGGTGAAGAAATGAATTATCACTGTTGGCATTGAATCAGAGAAGACCAGATGCTATCCCAAAGCCAGTGGAAGATAGTAGCAAGCATTTCCTGCAAACCCTAAAACACAAGAACATTATCAGTCGTAAATCATTAACAATACTTCTCAGCACTTTTTCAGATAAATGTCTACAAAGCAGGTCACACAAATCCAAAGAAAATTCAGATTCATCAATTATCTAGCTAGTATCTTATTGACTTGTTTCTAAAACTTGTTCCCAAGATTTACTGAAACTGAGATGTTTATATTTATTTTTTTTCAATTTAATAAAATAATTTCCCAGAACTTTTAACTTCCATCTTTTTCATGGCAAAATTGCTCTAGTACCCCAAAGCTTTTTTTAACTTCAACTGAATATAAAGTACTAATGCTATGATGAGTTAGGGTCTTCAGTTCAGAGCTAGGGATATCAAAATACCTGTTCATTTTTTGAGCTTTTCTATACTCTGATGCYTTACTACTTATTAATGTGTAGGCATTCATCCTCCTTTCAGCTGCCTAAAAGGAGGAGGTAAATCACACAGACAACCTAGCTTCCAACTGCTGCTCCACAGCAACACAGTTCTCTGGTAGGATCTGTTTCCTCTTCCCCAGTGACACCTTGTCAGCTACCCTTGGACATTTCAAATGGCACCAGGAGCCTTTGTTCAGGCAACTGTATTGAGTCCTTCCTGATACGCTCATAGTGTATCAGAAAGTAAGACGTTTTTTAACTCTTGAAATAACTCTTGAAAATTAACATTTTTAGATGAGATTTCATTTTTCTGYGGTGAGGTATCCTCTAGTAAGGCCATGCAGCCTTTGAGAATCACAGCCTTGATGAGAATTCATTTTCTACTTAAAAGCAAAAGAAAAATACTTGAAAGCAAAAAGAAAATTTCTTATTTTTAATAACGGCTGTATTGAAGTAGTAAAGAGAAGTCTCACAGTCAGGCTTGAGAAATGCCACTGATTATGTGGATGACTATGATTATATTTATTGCTAATACAGTATCTAAATATCATCAGTGCAGTATAAAATACAAGCAGGTCTGAAGTGTTGTGATAAGCAGGTCCAGCTAGGAGCATACAGGTTTAAAGTCTTTGGCCTTACAGAGTGAACAATTGGAAAGCAACAAAGCACCTATGTAGCTACTTCAGGGTTTTATCTCTGCRTGTGACCAGACCTTAGCATTTTCACTCACCTCTCCAAAGGTGAGTGTTCCCTGTCTTTGGGCTGGATGTACCCTGTAGGCAGCCCTGCCAGGGGAAGGATCAACCCAAAAGCTTCTTGCAACCTTAGGAGAGCAGTTTGCCCAGCTGCCCCAGTCTTCAGCAGAATTTTATACCCCTTTGCAAAGATATTTTTATCAAATTCAATCCAATAATCACAATGCCCCTAATGCATTCATTATGGGAGAAATCTAGACACTTCCTCCTGGAATTCCTACCTGGCGTTCTGATCTTCGGACAAATCATATTGCCTATCAGAGACAACAGCAAGGGAGGGGACAGGGTGCACCTGAACCCCTGATTATCTTTACTTGTCATGACAATGATCTGATTTGCAAAGCACTAAGGACTAGGACAGTCTTTCAGGGAGATTTTTTAGAATTTGTCTTCAATTGACCAACATATGACTTGTTTAAAAATGGCAGAACATGAGATTCACTTTGTCTCAAGTAACCTGCATGTGGTTTTACATACTACATGTATTGAAGCATCTTGGTATTGGGACTGACTCCAGTTTTTTCACATTATTTAAAAGGGTGAAAAGTCTTGAAAGTAGATCCCAGATGTAAGCCGTCCTTTTGGGTTAGTGTAATTCCAGTGATGCCAATGGAGCTGCCCCAACTYCCGCATTATGCACTCATTTCCCCGAAATGGGGTTCTTGGTGATTGTGTCTACATTCCAGATCATTTCCAGATACTGTATTACATTGTTTCTAAACTTTTTTTTTTAAATTTAGGGCTTCTAAAATTATTATAATTTTATAAATTTTAAAAATCCCTTCAAAACTATAAAGATTTCAAGAAAGCTTAGATTGGATAGCTAGTCAAAGTCAGTTCTTTACTTGTGTTGAATTTGACATGGCAAGTGTCTTACTGATTCTCTACTTACTCCATTGCAGCCTTTTTTTAGAAGCAGATCAGTGCATGAAAAATCTGGAGATGATGCTGTAATACAACAAAGTAAGAATGATGATATCATTTAAATAAAAATATATGCCATTTTTTTCTAGTTATCCTTTAATTTTTTCTCACTATATTCTGTCTGCATTTTTGATAAAGATACAAATAGGTTCTTGTAAATCTATTTATATAATTTAATCAATCTGCACTTGAGAGTCCAAAAATTATTTGGCTTATTTATCAGTTGAACATCTTGGTTCTAACGATGAGGATATTCTCAGGACTCTTCAACTCTCCCAGCTGATGTTAGCCAATAGGCACATAGGTCAGCCAGAAAGCTGTTTGGGGGTGTACCAAAAAAAAGCAAAAATGGGGAAAAAAGTAAACACAAAGAACACCACGGGTCATATGCCTTTCAGTTAAAGGAAGTTTTTTCCCCTATGGGGGAAAAAAAATTAAATACAAAAATAATCRTACAGTCTCTTTTGAGATGTCTTTCATAGCAACAAATGTAACAAAGAGCTGCTATGACATTGGATTAAAGTAGTGGTTACCTCAACCAGTTCAAGCAATTATCCCAGTTTAGCCAGTGGCTCCAAGACAAGAAAGAGATCATTTGAAATGCTTTTACTAACATCAACCTGTTTACAACTCTTGCAGTTTCGGTACTGAGAAAGATTTAAAGGGAAGGAAAACCAAGAGGCCGCCTTCAGTGTGTTGGTTATTGCCTTGCCAAATCAGCTGTCTGTGTACAGAGCCAGTCTCTGTCACTTGTGGCCTCTCCTTGGCTTCTGGTCAGAGAGCTTAGGAACTGTTTGTTGTTTAATAGAGCCCTCAGAGACTATTCTTGGAGAGGGTTATTTCTGTAAACCAGAATAYATTGACTGAAAATTCTTTTCCACAGCCTTGCAATAGGAGCAATTGGATGCATTCTTTCCCTACTTAATATTCACTGGAAAACAGAAGATGGAATTTGAGGCCTACACCCCCACTTTTTTGCTTCTTATTCATCAATTTACCACACTCAGGGACACTGTCTGGTGTCTATGCAAAGGCTTTTGAAGTGAATCAGTGCTGTCATCACAAAATGAAGGTTTTTCCCTGTTTTGCAGAATTAGGTCAATGCTAGGGAGCAAATTTCTGTGTCAAAAACAGTAGAACTGGCAACTTAACAAGAATTTGTTTGAGACACTGCAAGAACATAAATATAAACATAAGTATTTAAAATTRCTATATATTTGTCTGGAAGTCAAACATTAGATATTTTTTCTTTTCTGTCTATGTAAGAAAAATATTTAGGGGAAATAACTTTATTAACTTTAAAATATAGAGCAATTTTTTAATTTGTTTCTTGCATGAAAACCAAAAAGCCCTCAAACCCTGAGATCTATTATATAGAACAGGAAAAATAAACTGTTTGAGCTGTTTGAACCAAACTTAAACATATTTGCTTTATCATTGGAATACAATTTTTAAAGAATTGTAACTGTCAAAATGCAAATTCTTAAAAAATTAAAGACTGAAATGCCTTCCCAAATATCAGTTTTCCAAATTTTCCCCTTCTCTGACTGAATTTATTCTCCCAGAATTACCTTCAAATTAAAGAATAATTTCCATCTTTTAAATTTCATCTTTATAAGAAGAAACTTTGTGCTGAAGAAAATATTAAATGTCAGCATTGCTAATGTTAATCCACTGAATAAATAGCAGGGCTTTTTTTTTTAGTCTCAAAGAACAAATGCAGGCAAACTATAAGTATGAYGTTCATATTCATATTTATATCAATAATTTCATTATTGAAATCTTATTAATTCTTGGCTCTTTGGTGAGCTGACATCTTGAGAAAGAGCCCCATCTCTGTGTCTCCAACAGGACAGCTGCAGAGCCGGCCCTGAGAAAATCAGCTGGATGTTGAAAATTGCTGCATTAATTATTTAGTCCTCCTCACCTCCAAGTGTCTGAGGTACCACTGCAGTACCACAGACAAAACCAGTGCCTAAAATAGCGTTTTTCAAAATGCTGTTAATTATTTCTCACTGTGAAGATGTCAGAAAAATGCCTATAAAAATGCTGCAGTCCTCAGCTTTACCTTTTGTGGATTCACCCCCTAACTTGTCTCAATAATTTATCTTATAGTTATGGTAAATTGTCCTAGTGAGTCCAGGTCGAGTCATGATGGGGACAGACGAGCRAGTAAAATGATCAGAGTTTTTTTAAGGAATCAGAGCGATGGATGACGGAGAGATTTTGTGTTCTTTATCTCAAGATGTTGGGATACACATGGATGAATGAAACATAACTTAGCAGAAGCACTGACAACAGAATTAAAACTTCTAAAATTAGTCGAAGTTATGAATCAAAACATATTTCAGTAGATCAGTTTTGTATGAACTCACATACCAGGAAATATTTTTAAAATTTAGATATAATTTAGGGGTTTTGATGATTTTAGCAGAAATTGAATAGTCACMGATAAAAATGAATATCAAATATTTTTTTAGAAAGCATATTCATCAAATCCACGGTCCAGAGATCTTTATTGAACAATTTCCATCAACTGAATTTCAGCAATCAAATTTCAGAAGTTCAAAAGTACATCCTCTGTATCTAATGAGGTCGGATTTTCACCTCTTATTTACATTCTTAGACGCTTATCTGATCACTCTCAAATATCTCCAAAACACACTTTGGTCACAGCCTTCTCTTGTGAATGTAAATCCAAGATATACTGCGATATTTGACAGGACTTTTTGAGGGTGTTTGATTCTCAATTTAATTAATAAAGCTTTATAATTCTGCCTGTCTTGCTGATTAGTTCTATTTCTTTTTCTAAAATACATGGCATGAAATATTAATTTTAATTATTTGACCCAGCCTGAATTTTTCTTGGGTCCTGGAAAATGTTCAGCTGAAGCTACCAGAATGCCACAAACATACTGGAAAAAGAGAGCCTCCCTTCCTATAAATGTTAGCAAAGGTGTTTCAGAATAACGAAAGTACAATTTAAGCATTCTGGATCTTATTTGTTCATATCACTCAAAAGATGTTTCGTTTGCTTTATTTATGAAAATATACTGAAACCACTGTGAAAATAGGCATAAATACCTTCACAGGGCATGCAACAGAGGAAGCGATCCTGGATCAAAGGGATATTAACATTGTCTCTCAATTTCTCATCACCTGAGACTCTTTCATTTTCAAGGGTACTTACCTTTTTTGGGCAGGGTATTGATTTCTTCTCCTTACTGTTTGGGGACACACAGGATGTATCCTAGTCCATTTTTACTAGTGTAGACATAGCAGTAAAATCCAGGAATTAATATCACCTTGGTGGGGACTGGATCTGGCAGGCAGCAGCTAAAAAGCCAAGCAGTGTGAAGAAGAAACCTGAGCACTTAAAAGGAGTGGTTAGGACACTACAGCTAAAAGTCCAGCAGATCTCCTTTGGAAAGCAAAGTAACATGAAGCCTCTGAAGGGTAAAAGCTGCAGTACTTAGAGAGAGCCACATTTTTATTGCTTTGTCTTTTTTTTGTCTCTGAATCTTGTGGCTCCTCTGATCAAGATGGAGGTTATGAAAGTTGGAGACCAATCTATTTGAGCTATGGGTTATTTGGCCAACAGGTCTTTTCCATGCTCAAGCCTGAGTCACTGAGAAGCCTAAAATGGCAATTGCAACCTGAAGTCTGCCATCAAAAGCCACCCCTGGCTTCCATGTCCTCATCATTGCTGTCTACTGTGCATTCTACAATGAGAAACACAGTAGCCTTGTTGGAGGCAAATGCTGAATAAACACAATCCTCTGCCATGATAAACATTCCAAGTTTTCTTACTTCATGGGACCCGCCTTCTTTCAGCACCAGCAGTTCCTATTGCCTCAGTGGTGCAAGAAAGCTTCTTGTACCATCTCAAACTCATTTTTCCCACAGGTCTCTTAGGTGGAACTCCCAGAAGAGCTAAAACTAACACCTTGTTCACATAGATCGCAGCATAAACCCTGAATTAGGCCATACCTCCATGGCTACAGTTTAGTGTAAATATATTCTAATGATTTATCATGTTGGACTTGATTATCCTTGTGGGTCCCTTCCAACTCGGCTCGTTCTGTGACTCTCTGATTCTGTATTTGCTTTTCCATTTCATATAAATAAAGCTGAACATTTGGGAACCACATTCTGTCAATGTTAATATAAAATCCAGATGTCGATTCTGTCAGCCTACTGCCTTATACTGGATGCTTGAATGTTCTAATTTTCTACCCACTGGTGAGTTATTTAAGGGGACAATATGTGTGAGCATAAGAGTGTGTACAACACTGCAGCTGCTACAGCTAGTGCMCCAGGTTCAAGGTATGCACAGATGAATGCTTCCAAGTCTCAGGAATAAAAGGTAACCAGCCATTGGCATTGGTATTTCACAGGACTGTGAGCATATCAACTTACACGATGCRAACAGGTGGTCATACACGAAATGCCACTGTTATTTGTTTTTAGCRCCCTGTATGGGGATTTACCTTCATGTTTCAGGAAGCACTTCTGCACTGAGATAAAGAAGTGTTGTCCTTGAAAGCTTTTCCTTTTTTGCCAATCATCTCCAGGCCTCAGGGCACATGTTGGCAACAGGATTAAAGTTTCATCAGATTTTCACACAACCTATATTAGACCATTCCAAGCAAGAATGGAATTTGGTCCAAGTGCCCTGTGCCAATGCTAAGTTGTATATTTTGAGAATAAATTGCTAATAATTTTTCATGCCGTAGTCAAGCTCTGACAATTTTTATTCGGGAAAGCTATCACTGTTGATGGTTCAAAAGACAATTTTTCCACTGAATAATTCTGAACGATTCCTCCTCAAGAATGAGGAATTGCTCTCAAGGGTGATGCTCCATAGTAGCCACCAAGACCATTGTCAGTAAGCGCAACTTCTCTACTGACTTGAAGGTACCAACTATGGCAACTTAAAATTAACTTTGCATGGCAGTTTATAAGGTGATTGTTCTGACATGCTGTTCTTGACACAAACATATGTCCTTCACACAGAATGTGCAAAGGAAAAGCTGGATACTGCAGTCAAATATWCCTCCACTGCTATTTGGAAGGGATGTTAAAGCAACTTGATTTTGGTCTCAGAGAAAATATTTATTCAGCAGTACACCATAMAAAGAAAGTTAGGCAATATCTTGAATCTTAGGATATATTTTCAACACTCTGCCAAATTCTGATCTTAGATATGTGTGGAAAAATTCATATTTCATCAACTGAATTAGTCAAAACTAATTAAGAGAAAAGACAGTAGGCTTTAGCACATTAATGCCAAATAGATTTGCTCATATATATCTGAAGAGAGGATCAAATTTGCAAATACAGGGCCAGATTGAAGATTTCCCACTGATTTTTCCGGGCTTTGCTTCACACTATAAAGTAATTTTAGGAGCAAATGGCASGTACTTAGCAATGACTGTGCAGTGAAGAATACATTCACTGTTATAAACTTTTTTTCAAAAGTAGTTAATATTATTTTTTCTCTTGTCACATTAAAATGTATTCCTGAAAGGACTTTGCCAAAGTGCTACATAACTCTAAAGATATATCCAGTTCCATTAAGCTAATAGTGTTATGCTGGATTTCAGTCAGTGCTAGTGAGTGCACATTATGYCTTAAAAAGGCTATTTACATGGGTAAAAGGAGTGGAAGTTTTCTCTTTTCTTYAGATATGGAAACGAAACCTTGATTTTAAGAAGAAAGTAGTTTTCAGGAAAATTTTAATTTAAAAATATTCCACAATCCATCTGAAATAACTACAASACGAGATTATACATTTTGTTTCTAATATAATAAAAAATATTGTTACAGATTTTTTATGGCTTTGCAAAYGTGTACTTAATTTTCTGACAAGCAGCATTTGAAAACATCTGCTCTGTGACTGGATCTGCTATTTTTTTAGTGCATCTGTAAGAGTGGGAGAGAGCTGTATTAGGCTTAGCATTTACCTTGTTATCTAATCAGCTCATTATTCAGCAGTAGTCAGAAAAGTAGCTCATATGCTGGAAAGGAGCAGAAAAGAAAACAAATTAGGAATTATAAAACTTCTGCCACTGTACAGTGCTATGGAGCTCTTMGAACTTGAATTATTACTGCATTTATGTTGCCTCCATTAAAGAGAGAATACAATAGCAGTGGAAAGAGGAGGAGGTAAAAGTAGGAGGACAAGAAGAATGAATAAAGCTTTGGAACAGCTTCTACCAAAGAAATGAAGAAGGAACCGCTACTAAGCAAGACATAAAGGAAGGACTATACAGTGCATTAAAATACTAGGCGTGTAGAGTAGAGAATGATTGTTCCTGTCTTTGTCCTTCCTGCACAAGCAGATGTTATCTTTAGCCTGGACTTCTGGAAGTATTACAAATTGAAATGGCTTAAAATATGTAATCTGAAAAAAATATTGGGAAAAATCTAGTTGTTGGATAATAACATTGTCTCTGAACGAAGAAGTTCCTGATCAATATTTATGGAAAATCATCACTACATTCTGAAACTGTATCTATCCCTTTTCTCAGACCTAACTGTTGCATATGGATTCTTCTATAGAAAAACAGAATATAGGAAAAAAATTGATTTTTGCCTGATACAAGATTTCCTATGTTCTAATTTGAAAACTGCCATCCAGTTGAAGTTGTGGCCTGCAAATATTAGTTGTCCAGAGGAGGCAGAAAGGCTGCAGAGAAATGACAAAGTGATAGACCACCCCTGCAATGTCAGTTTAGTTTAAAATGAAAAGTTAAAAGCACAAAAGACAGACAAGAATAAAATAGCACAGAAGGCTTGATAAGACCAGAAGGCTTGATTTGACATACAAAGCTTTATTTAAAAACTAGTATTTTAAAGGATAAAATGTTATCCTGTTACTCCTCATTTTTCAGGCTCTGCAACAGGACTAAACAGTACATGTGGGATTATTGTATGTTTTACTCATAATTCACGAAGCAATAATGCTATGTCCCAAGTTTGCAATGCTTGCTGATTTCAGGAAAGATTACTTGTTTTAAAGACTGTCTGTTCAATGTTTCGGTCAGTGTGGCTGGATGCCTTCTGTGCTGAGAGCACATAAACCACAAGCAAGGTACCACCCACAGCTGCTTATAAATGCTTTTTAGCAAACCTCATGGACTGTAGGCCTTTGATTGAGCCCTCAGTGCCCTGAGCAGGACAGCTGCCAGCACTTGAGTGGAAATTCATGTGGGATTTAAACAGCCATGGGTTTTCCCAGCTGAGGCTTTAAGTGTCTATCGCTTGCTGGGATGGTTTTCAGAGGCCTGGGGATTGCTTCAGTTCCAGCAGGACTGTGTGAAGCAGTGCTGTGCAACGTCTGGGACAGTGTGTGTGAGCAATGCATCCAATGAAGCAGAATGGCTGCCAGTCTGCCAGGTCTGACCCTTCTAATATCTGGTTGCTCACACATCTCAGCAAAAAACTTTGTAAAGCATTGGTTGAGATGCATTTGCAAAAAACAGTTACTCAGTTTTTCCAACTATAGAGATTCAAAGTACTATGAGAAAAATTAAAGCACGATTTTTGAGACAATCAACAACTCWTTTTTTTTTTTATTATTATTCCTTAAGCTTCCAAGTTAAATCATTCCTTTCATATTCCAGTGTAACCGCTCTTGTGTCACTGTSATGTCTACTAGGAAAAATTGTTCTCTCAATTTTGACTAAAAAACAGTGGTTAGTGAATTTTTCTCATCCCTTCATTGGCTATAACCTCAGTATAAATTTGACCTTTTGACTCCAATTAGAGCTTTGAGATTTCTTGGGAACAGATGACATATTTACTACTCAATGTGTTTGTTTCATCCATCTGTTCTCTTCTGGCAGGTTGTAAATTATTAGGACACGTTACTTWGTGTATATCTTTCATGCACAGAAATGAGCTGTGTGGGTAGGGTTTCCTGCTCTAATTGGTATTTAGGTTCTTCCATTGTGTGAAAGCTATACAGTAGTAATCTATGGATAGCTTTTTGATCTTCCCTAAACTTACTAATTTCTGTCCTCACTGAGGGTCACCTCAGCAGTGGAGAGTCACAGTAAAAAGGAGACGAGCTCATCAGACTGGAGCAATGTCAGACAGTGTTGGACTCAGAAAATCAGTAGGTCCCAAACAGCTCTAAAAGTGGGAGTAAGTGAACAAGGAGCCTGCTTAGACATTAAATGCATTTAGGGACAGTGATATCTTCAGTAAATGATTCAGTGAGAAAACGAATTGTTAAGCTTGTTACAAGTATTTCCAATCACAAACTCATTCTCTATAGGAATAGTCATCAAGCCAAAAAAAGATATATTTTTCATCAAACCAAAATTTGTTTCATTCCAACATGGGTCACTTTGAACTGCTGTAGTTTATGTGAACGCACTGCTGGAATAAATTTTCTTTGAGAATTCTCCATTTATCAAGTTTCTTTTGCAAACTACAGTTGCATGTCTGTCTCTGGTGGTGTGGATAGTTTGAATTTGAGAAGCAACCATAGGGGATAGAAAAGGTGTAGAATAATTGTGCTGTAAATGCTGCTTCAACTGTGAAGTCTGAGAAGGCTAAAATAGCAATGCAGGTTTTCTGGAAATCAAACAAAAAGTTAAAGACTGTATTAACTACCCTAGAAAAATTATTAAGGAGTCAAGGGATGATATTGTTGACAAGGCAYCAAGCCAAAAAATATTTGTCCATAGCTGATAAGGGAAGAGGGTTAGAAATTGGAGAAGCCTAAGCAGATATTTATAAAATTTTTGCTCAGTACAAACAAGATCTCCAAGGACTGGGCCATGGTTATCATAACCCTATTATTAAAAAAGTGTTCTAGGGATTTACTTAGAAAACGTATATCAATGCATTTAGCCTCACAAGGGACAGAAGCGTTTCATGAGATCAAATAAAGATACCCTTGGAAAAAATTGACAGCCTGAGAACAGCCACATGTTCTCAGGAAGTGGAGATCATGCTTCAGCTGGTTGGAATTCCTGGAGGATATTATTACTACAGAGGTGCGGGTTGATTTGCTAAAGTAGCAAACAAAAAACACAGAATTTGCACTGTGGTTGTTCAGGTATTTTGATCATGTAAACATCTTAGAATTTAAAACTGGTGAGATTAATGTTCTCTGATTCAAGAACAAATGAAACTGATGAATGAAATTCTAGTTGCTTCTTAAATTCCTGAGGATTAATGTTTTTAAGCTATTTTCAGACTAAAACTTTGCATTTAGAATTTCTCAGATGTTGTAGGATTGGACACAATGAAAAAAATACTCTTGAATACTCCCATTTCTGTAGTATTAAGACTAAGAGAAATGCAAAAAAACCAGGAAGCAAAAGGAACTTGGAAACATTTTAGAATGTCTCTAAACTGTGTTCTGCCACCTGGGAGGCTTAGCAGAGCACTCTGTGTCTCCAGTTCACTACAGAAATGGAACTTTAATTTAGTTTGGTTTGTTTGTGGATATGGACAATGCTTAGTACAGGTTTAGCAATTCTTTGCAAAGCTCATGAGTAAGTATGTTTAAAGTTAGAATCACTTTAATGGTTTTGCTTTTGGTTTAGTGCACCAAATTACAACAGATCTACTGGGATCGACTGATTTCTTTTTGACTGCCAGTGGTGAAATATATATTCAGGAGAGATTATTAGATGAGCACACAGAGAGAAGCCATCTTCAGAGAATACCGAAGTTACTGGTCCAAGAAGAATTACTTCAGGAACTGTAAACTTTGCAACTTGGATGACTGTTGAGATTTCATGATCATCATAAAATTCCCAGATTGCATGGATTAGACAGAAGAGTCAGTTAACAAAATGAACAGATGTCAAATGAAAGCTTTCCAACAGACCTTAAGGAAAAAGCTTTTACAATCAAATCAGATCAAGGCTAAATTATTTGAATGACATGGGATTACAATAAGTCAAAGTAATAGCTAAATTCTCAAAATAAATATATCCCAAGTTATTMAATAAAGTTCAAGAGCCCTGTATGTGTTGAAAATACCAGAGATTGTTACTGTAGGAGTGACAAATATATGCGATGGGACATTAATATCTGATACAGATATTAATCTGTACATTTAAAAAATTTCAGGTTTGAAATTAAAAACAATAGAAAAGGACATTTACAAATAGTGGTTGCATCTTCAGTAATTTTTAAATTTCTGCAATGAAACCTCTGCTTCTAAGAGAAAATTAAGCCTACTGATCCCACGTAAAGAAAATGGGGCAACACTTCACAAAATTCCCCTTGCCTTTACATAAAAAATGAAATTTGTGTTATAGCATAAAATCAAAGATTTAAGAAGAAGATGATTATTTTTTTTTCTCCTTCTCTAACTGCTGTCAAGACATAACCATGAAAATTGATCGTAGYTCTGTCTCACAGACTTTTGGGCTTCTTTGCATAAAGCATCTCCCACATGTCTCTGTCAAATGAGTACGTGTTTTACCAGGAGGAGCAAGTGAGAAGCAAGGAGCATTTTTGCTCCCTGACAGTGCAGACTGGGTTTGCTGTGTGCCAGCAGGGCTGGATGGGAGCTGCACTATCCCCAAGGCTCCCCTGGGGTTTCAGGTGAGCCCTGCAGCTGCTGTGCAAGTTGTCCTACTCAGCACCAGCCTTTGTCTTGGTCATTGTGAAATCTCACTGAAGCTCACTCCCACAGATAAAGACGAAGGATCAAGCAGCTCATTCCCAAGTTCAATAGCTGTGTTTTTAAGTTTGAGCATTGACATTGTGACTGCTAACCATTCTTATTTCCAATTGAGCCATTGAAATGTTCTCCAGATTTTTGATTTAGCACCAGACTTGTTTTTTTCGCTTTGAATATCTTGAAATATCTAAGCTTGTTAGAAGTAGATGTTAGTCCAGATGGAATTGAAACCAGATTTCTGAGGCAAGGAGTCTAAAGGAACAAATTATTGACACATTTTATTGCTTCTACTGCAGTCTAAAATACTGGACAAATCACTAATAAAAATTCACAGTTTAGATAGCTTTTGGAATAAAGGCAGGCCATGAATTCTTTASAGTCAAACATGATATCTAATCACTCAAGTAACAGCACTTTGTTTAAAACTGCAGATGTCATTTTTGGATTAGATTTTATATTAGGGGGTTTTTTGATGACCAAAATTTGGATTATTTCTTTGTTATATGAATTATCCTGTTACAATCTGACATCTATTGCTGTGGGGTGGGAATCTACAGAAAACTTGGCTTCAGTCACACTGCTCTAATGGCTTAATTGTTATTTAGGGCAGAAAATGTCAATGTTGACAGATCAAAGCCTTCTCAAAACTAAAATGAATTCCTTGGATACTCCAGAGGTTTTTATCCACATTGAATCATATTATCTACAAGTCTTGCAATAATCATTTTATGCCTGTCTATAAACACAGAGCAGATGCAGGTTTCTCCTTCTCTTAATGTCCTTGTGTATCCAGCATGGGGAGAGTTTGGCTTAGCTGTGCAGTCCATTTAAATAACTCTCAATGCCCAGCAGATTTCATTGCTCTCCATTCATCCATCCAAGGGCTGACCTTACGTTTGACCAAAACTGGTAAGAACTTCATAGAACTATCTAGACCACACAGAATGCCCCAACTCTGTTTTGTGGAATGGATCTCCTTTACTCATAGAATGAAGGGGCACATTTTTTTGAGGCTATCATGAAACTTGTTTTTTCCTAACAATGAAAACTTTCATTTTCATGTGGGCTGCTTGATTGAAGGTGAGTTTGGAATCAAGACAGAGACAAAAAAAACCCAAAAGAGACATGGTAAGAAGGATTTCTTGTACCACCTGGTGAAAGTGGAAAAGGATTCCTGCTACTTCTTATATTTTGCCATGTCATTTTGAGAATTTTAGGATGATGAGTAGGAAGTTGACTGCCAGTTTWTGGCTTACATAAATTTGGATGGCTTTCAAGGCCTGTGTTATCTTTGGAGGTGACTGAGACAAACAGTGTTTTTCCTTTGGATGTTACTGGAAAACATTCATAATCAAAAAATACTCCATTTTTCCATTAAATTCTGGGCAAGACACTTGGTCACACTTGAAGTTAGGGATACTTCCTATTTTGAACTTACCATTTATTTCCTTATACTATTGTGTTTCTAGAAGAGTTGAAGTAGTTATGCTTGTATTACAGAGGAAGTAATTAGGAAAATGCTTTCGGACATTTAATCATGCTTTTATACTACCTAAAATAGAAAGGGAAAGGGCAGAAATTTCAAATTTTCCCACAATTTTCTTTTCAGAAAACCAATAATTATTGTTTCTTATTTGCATGTAACTGTTGATTTCCTTAGGGAACTTTGGGGGTGGAAAGGGAGGAGTCTATAAAAAAGTAGAATTTTTCCACCATAATACCAAAATATGTAGATCTTTCATTGGAAACCCACACCCCTAATTCTGAGGTTTTCAGTGGAGCCACAAATATTTCTACAAAGAAATTCTCCTTCCCTGCATATTTCTTTTTAATAGCAAATCTTCTGTGAAAAAAMCACATTTTATATAAATAGATCAGCATATTTTTGATATTTGGTTGTAGTGGAAAGGTTTTTGGGTTTAAATTTTCTTAAAACAGCTCAGTTGATGACATTGTTCACCTTTTTGGACTTGGAAATYTTACCAAAAAATCTAGAATAAGTGTTGGATATATCAAGCCTTTATAGGTTAATATACTTCATTATACAATAGAAATTTTATATGTAACTAACCAAGCTTTGTAATGTAAGAAAATATGAATTTCATCAAAAGGAGTAACATTCACATTCCTGGTGTTGACATCAACCAAACTGAACAACAATAAAGTTACCAATTCAAGAAACAAAGGAGATATTTTTCAAAACTTCATACAAATCTCCATATGTACACAAAGAATAGCCATGGATTCTGCAGCCATACTATTCTTTTCACAGAAATTATTTACACTACTATGCACAGAGATGGAACAAAATAACATAGAAGTTTCAACTGCAGGATATGAATTTCTATTTTCTGTCCTAGTTTATGTATATTTGCTGAGTATTGCCAAACCAATAAACTGTTCGTTCATAGAAGATTAATTCCTGTATTTTTATGTAAGTAATATGCTGTGCAGGAGAAAAATAAGAAAATGCAGCATTACAAAATTATTGAAATTCTGCTGATATGAATTGTGACACTAAAGAATTAAAAAAACCTAAGTGCTACTACTTCATTTTATGCAGTTTGATAGGAAATAATTTTAGAGGAGTCACAACCAAAAATAAAGTTATTCAGCTAAGGGATGAAACAGCTAAGAAATAATGTAAGTTAAAAATATTTTGCACTGCTCTGAGAGAGAATCTGTATATTCTGTCACATGTATTCTCTGTACACAGAGACATGMACGGGAAATATTTTTGTGTGTAGGAGACTGCAGCCTGAATATGGGATTACTTATTGTAGGCCACCCACAACACCACTGCATTGAAGAAACTCTTCTACCAGCAGTGATTCAGTTAACCTTTGATTAAACACAGGAATTTAAACTATGGAAAGCTCTGAAACCTGACACAGTCCTTTGACACCTCCATGTCTGTCATTAAAGATAATCCTGCGTTAGGTACTGATTTTTGAAAATAGAATTAAGCTACTTTGGTTTTCAATCCTAACCCTTCCATATTGCAAATGTAACCCTGCTGTGTTAGGAGACTTCCTGAATTACTGCTTCTCCTTTCAAGTCTCTGTGTTTGTGAGGGAGCTTTAAAGGGAGCACAGGGGCCAGTGAACACAAACTGGGCAGCTCCATCACCAGCAAATGAAGTGCCTGTCCAGGCTGCAGTAATCAGTAGACCACAAAACTGACCAGGACTTCAGAGTCTGATCATGCCCCATTCCTCCTTCACTTTTTCACACCTTAGTGAGACAGTCACCCTAAGACTAAGACAAACATGTTAGTTATTTTTCAGTCTTTTCTTTGACTGAGCATCACCAATACCATACCACTATTTTTTACTTCGGGGTGATCTTGCTCCATCTTTTCCCACTATTTCTAGTAGGTTGTGTGATGGAAGCTCTGTGACGACCTGAGAGGCCTGCACTCTCAGACATACTTTTATGCCTTTTTAATTGCTACATTTTCTCCTCTTCCTCAACTCTGTTTATCCAGGTTACTAAGAATATCTCACTAGGAATCTCCCAATATTTCCTCAGTCTGCTGGGTTTTTTTCCTTTTCCAACATTAAACCCAGGCAGGTTCTCATTTTTCAACTTTTGTGTCTCACCTGTATATAAAAGTAAAATAAAGAAGTCTAAAATAAAACCACGATGGAGCACAACTCAGCAGAAAACAGTGTATGGTGTTCCAAAGTTCGTAGGCTGTGAAATATGAGAAAATCTTTGGATTTATACTGTTTTTGAGAAATTGCCCATCAGTTTTTTGGATAGGTCATGTACTGCAGCGAATATGGTATAAGCAAGGTCCTGGCTGAGAATAGCCCAGGCACTGGCTGTTCTGCAAAGACAGCTCTTACACCTTTAATCACCAGCAATGTTGCTGGTGACAGGACATCACCTCACAAAGGGCCTGAGCTTGGAATTACGGCAGTAGTCCAACTTGAGCAAAGCAAAAACTGGCTGACACCGAAGACTTCTCCTTAAGGTAAGCAAGAATCCTGACCAGACTACACAGGCAAGTGCCCTCCTCAGCCATCTTCAAGCCACCCAGATGCCCCTGGATGCTGAAGTGTCCACCAATCTTTTCAAGTCACTGAAAAYCAGCTACACGACTTTTAGAGAGAGAATGTTAAATTTTTTTCTTTTTCCCCAGAAGAAGCCTTTCAATCTGCTTTATCAGCCTGTACCCTCTTGCCAGTGCACATAGGAAGTTCCTAGAGCCCAGCCACTCACAGCAAACTGAAAAAAGGAAAGAGGAGTCTTTGTTCTGTTTTCTTTTAGCTCCATGATGTATAGGCATGAAGGCTGAAAAGGACAACTCAGTCCTTGACAAGCCTTCGAGTGGCATCTACTTCACTGTCCCAGTAGTGCAATTGCAGTTTACATGGATCTAGCCAAATTTCTGGTTCCTCTTCATAGGTGTCATATGAAGGAACACCAAAAAGATTTCAAAATTATTAATTGCAACAGGGCTCTTGGAAAGTTCTGTATGAATGGAGGCATTTTAGAAACATGCCTATGTTAATATTTAAAAGCATTTCATCTGCACCTTATAGAAAGAAGGAAAAAAAAGAAAAAARAAGGACAACCTAGGGAAGCTTCAGTTTAAAGCTGAGCAATGCAAATAAGGAAAGATGACAAGAGTAGAAAAGACTCCTTTGGGAATGTGGCCTTTATGGAAGAAGGAAGGTGAAATCTTACCCTTGTCAATGAAGCTCATTTTACAGTACCAAAGAGGGCATTTCATTTTGGCAGGGTCCTGCTGTCTGCTTATAGGAGCCACTTATTGTGCAATCATTTCTGATTACAATGTGCAGAGCACTGTCTGGAGACAAATACTTTGGGATGCACAGAGTAACCTGGTATTTCCTGGTGGAATACCGAGCTTATCGCTTCCATGACACTAATCTCATAATTCACTCACTGAGCAATAAAGATTTCTCTTACAAATTAAATCTGTCTGATAATCCATTCTGTGTTTTGACATGCTTGGTATGCTGCTACTCATGTTCTTTCCTGAATAGCAGTTTAATATGGTGATTTGGGATGCCAGCAGGAGGCTCAGACAGGTGCATGGATAAATAGATTTTCTCCATGTTTCCATTGTCAATGAAGAAATCTCATGGACTGCAAAATCTCTGTTTTCCCTGCGTTGCTATTTTGTGTAAATCTTTGTTGAGTGTTGTTTCTAAAAAAGTGAATACAGAAAGAAATAATGCCAGCTAGCATTCCCTGACTTCATTTTTGCAAAGAAAGGAGAATGTTTGATTCTGTTTCGGTTTTGTTTTATTTATATTATGTTCCAGGTTAAGGGCCACAAATTCAGGAACCCTTTTGATAGGTCCTGAACATGTCCCAAAGTTCTAGAAGCTAAAGACATCAAGAGACACAGTACAAAAATCTGAAGAAAAGGTATGGCCAGGAAGCAGTTCTGAACCCATTGAAGTAGTTTGGTTGTGCATGCACTGCACAAGTGTTAGTACTTTGAAAAGTACAGTGACTTTATTTTCTAGCTTGTGTTTCGTTTAGTAGGAATAGCGCTGCTTGTCATGAGAACTGTCATTTTCTCTTATTCACTAGGCGTGACATGCTCTGAAAGAGCTGGTTCCTGGATGTGTTCTTCATAGGGTAATCAACTGGAAAATATCCCATTTAAGAAATCTGTGGCATTAAGTAAAAATGGGCTCTCGACAACTGAGTAGCAGTGAGGTTTGTTCTGTGTCAACAAACTGATCTGCTAGAACCACATCTGCAAAACATTTCAGTGTCTAACTCGTAAGTGGAAATGTCTGTCAGGAAGAATGTGAAATAATGATGCTGATTTGGGCCCCTTCAGGGTGTTACAGTGATAACCCTGAGAAGGGTTGTTTTTGTTAGCATAGGATGTGGTGTCTGAGCTCCTTCATGGCCAGAGCTTCATCTGACTCAAAGATGGCAGGAAGGATATTAGACTCATTTTCCGTGAGTCTCCAAGCTTCCAGGTCATCTGCAGAGCAGATGAGAACTGAACCACAGGGCCAGGGCCCAGCTGCTGTGAAAAATGGCCTTTTAGCCATTAAACCACCATTCAAAATGCTGCTTTTCTGAGGGTATCTATTCCATAATCCTAGGGCTCTTAACAGCCAAGGTTCTGAGCTTGAAATTTCTCTGCTTGTGTAACACAGTGCCAGCTCCTTCATGCTGCTCCTCAGGCACCATCAAACCCACCTGTGGAGCTGGAGCACCTCTGGGGCAGCCATGGAATGGTTGTTTGTCCGTCATGCTTGAGTCCAGTGGGTAATCAAATTGCTTCTGGTCTTCTTTCATATGCATTCATTTTTATTTGTTCACAGATGCTATGTTGGTTGCCTTTGAAACTCAAAGAGGACAAGAGCACACAAACAAATGGGTTTCTCCAGCTTTCTAAATATTAGTTTACTCCTGGTTTCTGTATGAAATGACATGAAATCCTGCTAATATCTAAGCTTATCTGTGGCCTTGTGACCTGTGAATCCTAACCTCAGTGTGACTCTGGCTGGAACACTAGAAAGTGAAAGGTCAGTGAAATGAGATAGTTTATGTATGGCAACAGGATTAGCAGTTTGGGCTGCTCTGAAGATATTAATTTGGACCATCCCATGGCAAATATCACTCAGGTGCACTAAAGGGGAAAAAAGGAATTTTTGAACTCTTGAAAAGACAAAGTATCTTTTTCATTGCTGAATATGACTCCAGAGTAAATGAAGGCACTGAAATGAGTGGATTAGTTAGAGAATTAAAAATATACAATTATAAGTATATATTTTCACTTCCCAATTAATTAGTCTTCATTAATCAAAAACTCTATTGAAATGTGTTTCTTGAAGCGTGATATAAAACCTGTGAGAGAGCAATTAAAACATTCAGAATAACTCATTGTGCCTAAATTGGTTAAATTTAGATTTAAAGAAGAAATTGGATTTTTGCCTTTACAACTGCTGACAATTTGTCTTGAAGACTATTTGAATGTGTTTTTTTCAAATATAGTTCAGTTCCCTTGAACTATGGCTTTCTGTTTATTGCTTCTTCCTTGCTCACTTCTTGATGAGTTTCCTCTGTACACATAACTCTGGTCTAGTGAAAATGTAGTAGCTGCAACATGCATTTTTAGAATGGTTTTAGGTTATTTCTCTTTCTCCATCACCCACTTTTTTTGAGCAACTTTTTACTCTGTACAAATGAAAATAGTTCTTTTCTTTAGGGAGGGTCTACACTGCTAAAAAGCCAGTGTATTTTTAATCCACTTGGAATAAACTAAAATCAGTGGGAGTTCAGTACTTTTAAAACTGAAAACATGTACCTAAATAGAAACTTCATTTTGACATCTGTGCTGGACATCCTGACCATTTTTATTGGTCCCTTCTGTTTCCTTTTCTTAGCTCTCTCATTTCATGTTTAGTTGATTCTGGTGATGAATTCATCTTTGGAAAAGCTTCCTTCCCAACCACAGGGGGCAGCAGACAGCAGAAGTCGGGGAAAAGGGCTTCTCTGCATCTTGGAGTGAGCTGAGATGATTGGATACCTTGCATTATTCCACAATGGGTGCTCTTTATAATTTTCTCCACKCATCCAGAGGCTACTTAAACTATATGTTTTGCATATTTATATTATATTTAAGTGCACTGAAAATATAAGCAATTTTGATTTTTTACTCTCTGAGTACTCACATGAATAAATCTTAACCTGATCAGGTTAGTCACCTTATATATACTTGCACTTAATCTATTTTAGATTATATCAAAATGAGGCAGTTTTTCTGATCTTTTCTCTGGGCTATGGGATAGCTCACAAAGTCTGGAAAGGAGACTCAGGAGATTCGGGTGCCAAGCGAATTTGCTCAAGTCATTCAATCAAAAAGAAACTGTGAGAAGCTTTTGGCTCCTGCCTAAATCTTTATTCACAAACCCATATTCACACTCACAGATGTAAATTTTCTGTCTCTGCATTTCACATTGTTTTGGGTAAAACTGCTCTGGCTTATAAACTTATTTTTCCCAAAGTCTGATATTTGTATTACTGTCTTCTCTCAAAGCCTTGAACACTCCAAACTAATGCCAAAGCTTTTGTAATRTGCTAAAACCAAGGGATATTAGACACATCTTCACCTATGTGTTTAGAAAACTGCCTTTCTGCTCCTGTAGCAAAAACTAACACAGGTTCCTTAATCTAATAAATAGAATAAATTAGTGGAAAAGCCTTGGGCTAATGCCATTGTACTTCTAAAAAGATATTGAGATGTATTTGCATCGTCTTTGTCTTGTGACCAGGCATTCTAAAGTCATTCCAGAAGTGCTGCTTTAAAGTGTGCACAGCCTGCTGCTAAGTGTGCAAAGACAGCATCCCATGGGAACAGCTGTTGTGGTGGCTGCTGGGCCACGGCTCTGCTCTGGGATAGAAAGGTATTCCAAGAGAAACAGGTAGGAGGGAAACAGGGGTGTAGAGGGGGAGCTTGAGGACACCTCCATTACCTGGATGAAGGCACAGACAGCCCCGGTGTGGCTGGCTGGTGGGCAGCTGCTGGTCACAGGGATCTGTGGGAACCAGGACCAGCATTTGTAGGCCTCAGGATCTGCACTGACGTTGCTCCCAGGAGTTCCAGATTTCCTGGGGGGACTGAATGAAATCCCTCAAAAAGGAAAGGGTTTTTTCTCAGCTGTATGATACTCCATGCGAAGGCAGAGCAGAAGATGGCGACAAGAACCATTGCATGAACTCAGGAGAACTTTRCCTGGGGGTTTTACAGAAGAAACAGCACTGAGTGAAGCTATCAAAGAGGTTAAATAAGCATCTCTGGTGGGTGAAATATGAACTCCAAACTGGAAGTATTTAAATCAAAAAAAAAAAAGAAAAAAGAAAGAAAAAAATTCCTTCAAAGGAAGAGGAGTAAAAATATGCAGGAGTCCTGCTCCATTACTCAAAATAAGTCAGTGGTTTGACGATGTAGCTGAATGAGATGAGGTCAGAGATGTGTAGTTTTCTTTAGAGTAGACAATGATTCTAAATATAAGTGGGTTGCAAAAGGATGGTGATTCACATCTTTTAGTGGAAGAGTAAATATTATCTAAAGTTGATTGTTCTACTGGCGGATTTGTGTCTCATGCTAAAAGCATGAACTGTTCTTCAAGCAGTGTGTTAGAGACAATTCATCTAAGAAGGGACTGTTTTTTTAGTATTGCTTTAGATTTTACCAGTGTACCTCCATTACATTGTAAATAATAAATAAAAGCAGAAAGTAAAAGGGTGATAAATATTGCTTTTAGGCTTTGGACAATTAATTGGATACTAATTGTGCTCTAACAAATGTGTTAACAGATTCTTCTGTTGAATTCTTCTTCAGTTTTTCTTATCCAATGCTTTCGTCTTTGTCATTTTGCTACATTCTTTTTGCTACATTCTTTTTGTCAGACTGACTGCCTTCTTTTGCTGACCTTGCCTTCAGCTTCCTAATATGATTCCTTTGCACTCTTAGTTTTCTTATTCTGTGATACACATTTTTCTTGCTCAACTCTTTCTTACCTACTTTAGCGTATCAAGATTCTCCAGATTTTCTTACCTTGTTTGGGATTTTTTCCCCCTCCGTTTCCACTGTGTCTGAGAAGCTGCCTATGAGTTACTCTTCTGGAGTCCCTTTCAGGGCTGACCTGGCAAAGCATCTGCTTCCTGTTTAAGTGGAAAGAAGGACTTCTGTGTGTCTTATTTTTCACTTCACAACCTTGCAGAGCGAACGACAAGCGTCAAGCAATGGTCCTTACCCGCATTTGGTGGGGAGTGACTTTGCTGTCCTCACAGGTGGTGGTGTGAGCACGTGCATCCGCAGACTGTTAAATGCAGTGCTTGCCTCCTGTGGCTACTTCCACACAGCAAAAGGCAAACACTGCCAGCAGTTTAAAAGGAGTCATAAGGGAACTACTAAAGTGGGAGTAAGCTGAGAAGTGTAAGAAGAGAAGGAAAATTTATGGTAACACTTCAAGGCTCAAGATTCTTTCTATCAAAACACAGGAGTGGTGTTTAGGCCTTGATGCACTTTAATATATCTTTTGGGGGTCATATTTACAGTATATATTCTTTAATGCTCTTTAATAGAACTCACTGGCTCAGAAAACTGTACTGGGCATTAGAAATTTTATCTAGTGGAAGAAAAAAGTCTCTAATTTCACAAGATTTTGGATGAGCATAGGTTCTATTTCATCATCAGTACTTAAAAGTCACACAGCAGAATGCAATATTTTCTAAAGGAACTTTTTCATTTTTACAGGACTTGCTACACAGATTACTTGACATAACCATAAGCAGCATGTCTTCTCAAAAATCCATACTAAATTGGTCCCTGTACAAAGATTATAAAAACATACAGACAAACAAACCGCTCAGAGCATATAAATGGAAATAATATCCATAGATTTCTACTCATATGAGCAAGAGCCACGCAGAGGGGATTTGGACATTCCTGGAGGACAAGGGAGCTCCCACAATGTGTGATAGTCATGGCACAATAAATATGAAGCTGCTGTGTCTCACAGGTAATCCCTTCCTTTCAACTCCTCTCTATCTGTCTGTCTTGTCCCTCTCTTCAGCCCCATACCCCTGTCTTTCTCCTTCCTGCTCTTGCTGCTTGACTAAGGCTCCTGTAATTATTATTATTTTTTTTTACCTGAGATTACAGCTCCTTGAGTTAAAATTTAGGCAAGATAATTTTGATTGCCCATGTCATGTTTTCTCTAGATGTATGGATTTGTGTGTGTGTGTGTCTGTGTGCACACACAGCTGACAGCCAGAGAGCAGCAGCAGCAGCAAGCTGTATGCAGGGTTAGCTGTCCAGCCCATGTAAAAGCTGGTAGGTAGGAATGCTCTTTGGCAYAGCTGCAGCACAGTCTGGTTGTAAATTATGCTTGATCCTACCTAGAGAATTAAGCTCTTGTTGTGATTGCTATTTCAGTTTTGTTCTTCCCAGAGGAGAAGGAGAAACTGTGCCAATCCCAAATGAAATTATTTGAGGCATAGTCAGAGCTGTGGTTTAAGCTTCTAGTGTGCAGWGAAGAAAGTTGTTTTTATAGCTGGAAGGATTTTTTAAGGAACTTTCTCTTGGGACATAGCTGTACAAATGACTATAAATTATTTACCTACTTAATAGGTCAGTACTGGATGCTAGGGCTCTTAGGAAAGTGTGCATTTAAATAACATTTCCAGCCTCAAAAAATATTAAAAATTAAGGATCAATATGCTTTGGAAAACATACCTATTAGTTTGTCAAAACTGTGTTTCCCTGAAGGAACATAGCAAGTCAATTAAGAAAAAATTCCCGAGAAAATGAGGAKAAATTATTCTACATGACAAAGAGATGCTAAACCTGATCACTGTAGTGTTAAAAGGCATACAAATGGAGCAGAGGGAATTTCTGGGTAAGAGAACAGCAGAGATTTGTCACTACCAGATATAATTGAATGACTGATAGAAGAACACATCATAAAGCAAGGAAAACATCGCATTTCAATTTGCAACTTTGTCTGTTGAATAAAAGAAATCTTGWATTTTAAAGATTGATAGAGTTTTATGATTTGAAACAAAGATAAGAAATATAGTCCCATGATTTTAATCAAGGAAATTCAATAAAAATTATTGGAGTAGGGATATGAAAAGTTAGAAATAATAATTACTGGATAAACTTGAATTAAAGTTTCTCCCTTCCTACAGTCTGTCTAAGCTTATTACTATTTCTTACATGGTGAGGTAGTGGCTTTTGAAATGTTATCAGCCTGTCACAGACAGCTATACTAAGAGCAAAGCAAAATCACATACTCCAYAATTTTTTAAAACATTTTATTATAAAGGATAGGAAACCAAATCCACTTTTTTTTTTTCAAACCCAGATAAATAAACAGTAAATATCATGCTTTTAATTTTAAATGTGTTTTGCCTTTTGCAAGAGGATCTGCAAAAATGGCATTCTTAACTTGGAGACCTGCAAAACTCTATCTTTTGAGAATGTGGTGGAAGGGTGGAAGATAGTCTGCTTATTTTGGACATTAATGAGGACCATTAGAAAAACCTGCTGAAACTGGGACAAAACATGTCTGTGAAGAAAGTGCTACGTAAAGAGTAGTTTGGTAACTTATTCAGCAGAAAACTTCAAATTAACCCTTAGTCAAGATTATTTCAAATATATATATAAATATATACAACTACACAAAAAAAAATTCTTCCCACTTAAAATGAAACAAACATCAAATTGTAACAAAATCAGAGAACCCTTAGGGGTTGCAATAGCCCTCAGTGGTAGTATAACCTTGTGATCTTTAGGAAGAGGTGTTTAAAAATGTCCAAGTATTTTTTTCTCTATTCCATAGATATAAACTGCTAAATGGAAAAAAAAAGGTAAAAAAGTAAGGGGAAAAAAGAATTATCATTATTCTTTAAAATAAATCAGATAATTGTCATGCCTCATCTCAGGAACAGTTTAATAAATGTAACAAAGCAACAAAGAGATGAGCAAACACCTCACCACATGCAGATTCTGTGTGCCATGTTGGTCCCAATTTAATTGATGAGAGTATTACTTTTGATTTCAGTGGGAGTAGGGTAAAATTTTTCATTTCATTTCTAGTAGAAATAGAATGACTGTGAACTACTTCTCGAAATGGAATTTATTCATATAACTTWATCAAAAGGGCTGTAAATGGAAAGAGTTATCTCAGTATCCTCATAAGCCGCTCATTATTTTATTGCTTGTTATTAGAAGACTTTTATCTTTTCCAATAGTCCCACACTTAYGCAACATTTTAATAGAACAAAATTACTTGTTAGCAACCTGTAAGCAGTCATCTAAAGTTCTTTAATATTTATATCCTTCTGAGGCTTTTCACCCTTTGCGTGGGTTCAGGGTTGCCTGTACAAAATAAATGACTGTTGCAGGAAATATATGATATTTACAAGTTCACAACTCTTTATTTTTTATACAGTTCTGATGAGTATTTCTTATAGTTGTAGCCTAAGCACTGTGTAGAACTGGCATGCTTCTGATATTCACAAAAATGTAATAAAAAAGTAAAATAATTCAGGATAAATTGCGCACATGCAAGGATACTGCAAAATTAATCCATTGCCTTAAGCTATGCGTTTATGTAATTTTTTTATACTCTAACAGTTTGCCTTCCGATGTTTTTTGATGGAAAAATTCCATGCAAAATCCTGTATTTTCTCATGGATAATATTTCACATTCTTTAAACCTTCCATTAATTTTTCTACATGACATTCAGACTGCTTTTAATGAAAGAAAGGAAAAACCTAAAAACACAGCTACTTTTGTTATCACACTATAAATCCTAGCTCAGGGATTAAGCCAATTACCTGATTTACCTTTACAGAGCAACWGAGGAATTTATGCTTATTATCCTTATCATTATTCATATGCTTGACTCAGTTTATTAGAAACCTGTCCTTAAAGTATTTAATGAAAAATTTTATTTGCACAAATAATTTGACTCTGGGATTCACATAAATCCATCAACTATTCAAATTCAGTTCATTAAGAAAAAAAATATTTGGAGTGGTCACCTTGGATGCTTTAAGACAAGTTTTTACAAAAGTGTCTCTGTAATCTTTCTTCATGGGTATAATGTTGTCATTTCACTGCTGAATAACATTCTACTCAATAGACCATGGTTGATATGTTCCAGTTCTTCAAATTCTGATCCTGTTGCTGAATTTAAAAAAAAAGGAAAAAAAAAGACATCCACTGGCAAGCACCAAGTTTGTGCAGAATAGCCAAATCCAGTTTTTTGGAAAATTATTTCAGCCACCTTCCTCTAAACCAAGCTCCCCGCAGTGATCAAAATATGGGGTGACTCTTGGGAAGTGTGTGCAGGTTATGGAGAGACAGCAAAGCGACTGTGCATCATCCCTACAGGCTGCTTTCAGAAGCCCTTCACCTTTTCCCTTCAGACTGTGCCAGTGCTGCTGCTGAGGGCGGTGCCAGCCTGGCTCCTCCCGGGATCCGCTGCGGAATTCCTTCAGAAGTCCAAAGGCCGAATCATCATGGTGGTGGAGCGCAAGGAGTAGCTGGGGCCTTTGAAGTAGTGCCACTTGATGCCATTGAGCTTCCCATGGTTCTGTCCAGCTGTGTAGAACATCCCGTTGAGGTTGGAGGGGCCACAGGCATCAAACCACCACCCTGAAACCAGTAAGACAAAATCTTAAACTGCAAGTGCACTAAATATTTTACTTTGTTGTGTTAGGTTTAGCTGATTAGGAAATTCTGGTAAATAGCTYATTAATAATGCTGGTGTGGTATTTTCATATTTTCCTTTTTTGCTCTTTTGTGCTATTCTTTAGTCAGGAGTGCTGGAGAAGACACGCATGTATTTACAGAATTGCAAAAGTAATTATGTCCCAATGCATTCTAGTTTTATTCTCAGTATGTGGAGTAAAAGCAAGAACATGAGAGACAAATTAAGCGGTTTTCATATTTAGACAGTATTGTATTTTTCATTTAAACCTCAGAAAATCTTCATAATTCAAAAGTATTTGGAATAATTTCACTTGTTATGTTCAGTAATGGCATGATTTGATTTTATTTACCAGCCCTTTTCTACTGCTTTAATTGTGATTGTTCACTGCTCAGTTACTTTTGTCTCCAGAATAGATGTTAAAGATTCTCAAAACTGAATTATGAGAATTGTGGTGCTGTATTGCCCTACTTTAAAWTGTTGCTTTAAGATGAAATTAATCAGTGAACTCTCTTGTTTATCTCTCCAAGATCTTTTCTTGCWAAGGTGAATTTTAGATTGCCATGGGACCTAGAGTTTTAAGAAAAATTCCAAATAACATGAAACTTGGCAACACTAGGACTACAGAACACAAACTGACGAATATAAACTAGGTGATATGCTGACTCTACTGAAAGTAGTGGGAGTTTTGCTGGATACCTTGATGGGAATAGAATTTTCTCTCCAACACCTTGCAGAGTATCTATGTRTAGTAAGAGAAAGATGCTTAGTTCAGATTGAGAAAGGAAGAATGAATTCCCAGACTGTGAAAAGCAAATATACCCAGTATCAAAACTGTATTAACTTCTGTGGCTAGGAATTCTATTAGACAGAAAGATTTCTGTTGGGACTTTTTTCATAGCGAGACCTATAATTTTGTAAATCTTTAGCACAGTTTTTATGCATCTTTCCATGGAATATAGTTGTACTGAACATTTGTGTCATGAGGCAAATAAGATCATAAAGATCAGGTAGTGACTTTTGCTTTTGTTAGTTAAACGCTACTTTAATTTTAAAAAAAGTTATTTCAGCCTGCACATCACAGCATTGCCATCTTCCCAGTCCCCCTTGTGAAGCATTTTTTAACAGTTGTGATAGTGGCAAACTGGTCATCCAGTGAGTGCATACTGAATTCTGCTGGTGTCACTGTGGATTAGAATGCAGAATTTAAAATTTTCTGCGTGTTTTCCACTTTGACTTCCGGAAAAGGAGTTACACTGTGACAAACTCCTTTTAGACAATGTTCACTGTCCCAAGGAATCCTCCAATTCCATCATATTTAGCGGTTAGACTTTTATCTACCTATAATGAATACATTATATGAAACTATTTCAGTCTATGGTATACTACCACTGTTATGGTACTGATTGTGTTTAGTCCTCAGAACCAGTGCTTACTCTGTTCTTTGTATTCAGATCCAAATAATTTATGCTTCTAGTCTTGTAATTCTTAAGATTTTGGAAAGTACTTAGTGTTTTGGTTTTTTTTAAGAAGTAACACTTCATAATGAAATCTTGAGGGATGAATTTATGCCAGATAAATTCTGACAATTTTCTATTTTGGTACAGCTGTCTTCCCTTTGATTTCAATGTTATGCCTAAGGGGGCAATAACCAAAGAAAGGGAAAGCTGTACCGCTGATGTTTTACTGTAACCAGAGTATAATTTTGTAGAAATTTAAGATGAAGTTAAACAGAGAAATACTAATCCTCATTTTTCAAAGCAGGAACTCAGATGCAGCTGGGTTCTGTTTATGGTGGTGGGATGAAGACCTGGCAAGCTGACCTAGTCACCATTTCATCTTAAAGGAACAGGAATAGATGCATAAATGGTCTTTTTTGGGGTGAAGGTTTTCAGTGATGCCAKACAAAATCAATGTTAAAACTGGAAGAAGCCAAAGAAACGCATCATTTTATGAAACATTTGTAAAGACTTGCTCCAACCTCTCATCATAGATTTCTTCTAAATTAACACTTCTTTCAAAATGTGTTTTAATGATCTTAACTTTTYTCCTATTGTACTGTTCCTGTTAGTGAGAATGAATGGATGAATGTTTTAAAGATGCTTCCTAATATTGCATTAAAACTTTGGGTTTACTTTTTCACTGTYTTTTTCTTTTTAAGTGAAGTGGGKTTTTTTGTTTGGTTGGTTRGTTTTTYGCTTTTTTTWWTTTTTATTTATGGTGKMTTTTTTTTCTCCATATGTCTATTTCTCTCCATTCTCCCCTGCAGTCCTCTGAAAGGACTTCACTCCCCTTAGGGCCTCGGATTATCACAAGATTTCCTACTGCATGTCTCAACACGAAAACCCACATCTTTGAATGGATGCAAAGGAAAAGTTTTTACAGATGCTTTGTATGTTGAGGGAAAGAGGAATGCAAGCAGTGACCTTCTTGGTAGCTATGAGGGAGTGAGGGAACATAAACCAGAGATTTCTAAAATAYTTACCTGCAGCACTGCCATTGCAGAAAGCACCAAATTGAACAGCTCCAGAGCTGTGAGACAGCCTGACCCAAGGAAAAACCTCAGTAGCCAGATGTTGGCTTATTACTGGGAGTTCATGGGATTTTCTCATGAATAATCTTGTTTATATTTCTCTGCATGGTAATGGCTTTCCCAAATAATTATAAAGTCATCTTTGAACCGCAGTAATATTTTAACTTTGGAGATAACTTTTGGCAACAATTTCCATGGGATATTTGAATCAGGCATGAAAATTATGAAGAGCGGGCATTGTAAGAAGTAATAATAGAAGTAAGATTTTAAAGTGAAGTGGTAGAAAGAAGGCTTTCATGARAAGTTTAAGAGAGATTTTATTCAGAAAGAGAGGTAGTTTCTTCAAGCTGTTGTGACCACAGAATCACTAATTAATCATTGAACTGAGGGCCAATTCAATTTTTTAGGTTAACCCACCTCTAATATTTTGTATAGTACAAGCAGCACTACCATCTCTATTTGTAATAAAAATCCCTAGGTCATAAAATATATTTTCCAGAAAAAATATAAATTAAATAATGCATAGATAAATTGTTTGAAAGTTCAGCTATACAAACAGAAATGAATCCTTACTGTAGATGACTGTTCTTCTGGAACAGTTAAAGTAGGTTCACATATTGTGTGTGGTTATGCTTTGGTCTTTAATTCATCTTGCTATAACCAATGGGAAATTGTTAAATTTCATGTCAGCACTTTTCATTAATAAATATATTTTTTATGCTTAAGCTACTTATCTCAGATAGTTGAGCCCCAGACTACACTATACTCTATTAGATCTTTGACCGAATGTTAATGTATATTGAAATAATTTCCACAAATTCTTGCAAAAAATACCTAATAAAAGGGCATTGCTCAAATGAGTAACAATATTAAAAGAAAAAAAACCAAACACAAGCCTGTTTTATAATGGTTTTCTGAAGTGAYGAGTACAATTTTTGCATGATAGAATCTTCTTTGTCAAAAGCAATATTAAAAAAGGGCTTTTTATGCCAAAGCTAACAGAGTTGCTTTTTTGGCTTGTATAAACTGCAATTGAGCATGTATGCATGTAAAATTCTATTTTAGTGACCTAACGCTCATCGATTAATGAGTGCACTGTAAGGCTGGTGCTCACTGGGAACTGCAATGATTGCTCAGGTTTGATGGGAGGTTCTTAGTTGACTTTTACATTCTAAAATAACTGTTGTCTAAAYGCTGCATATTTGATGGAAAAGGCTTTCCTCTCACATGTCAGTTCTCCCTCCTGAGGACACTGAATGTCTCCAAATGCGGCAGGATCAGTGCAGGCCATTTAATAAGATACAGAGTTTGTCTKAATGGTACATTTGTATGGATTTACGGAATAAATGGATCCTATGGAAAACAAATATTTATTTCTAGCCCTCTGGGTTTGTCCATAAAATTTAATGCATTTGGTGACAAAGCCAATAAGAATAATTTTGAATCCAAAAATATTGAAATAGTCCTAATGTTCAAAATAAATAGAAATCATTTTAGGAAAGATTTCAATGTTTCTGACAATCTGTAGTTTAAAGAAGTTAGATGACAATGCTTAGAATCTGGTGATTTTTCATTCATAATTTCTCTGGATGAAGTTTCGGATGACAWCTCAAACTATCAGTGGACCCATGGGACAGAGTCCAAAAGAGTGAACGTAGCAGGAAAGACTTAGGATTGTTTAGTCAAAATTTGAAAGACAAATTACCAACAATTTAAAATTAACTAAAAATCTTTCAAAGAAATGTAAAGGAGTGATGTCTATTCTTTCTAATGGTAGACATTATGACAGGATGGAACACATTTAAATTATCATAGAATGAGCTAGTCAGCGTGCAAACCGTTCTTATATTAAATGTAGACAAACTCAGTAACAGATTTTATCATGAGAATAGAAATCTTGAAATACATAGAAATCTTGAAAATTAATAGAAGGACAGAAACAAGCAGAGAAGAATCTGTCTTGTGAAGGGTCTAAATGACCTCTGGAAGAAATTTCTATGTTATTTTATTCCTTGAAGTATTGGATTGACCAGACTACTTGACRATCTGAAGATTAAATTAGAATTTAGCTGTCAGGACAAAAGATGAAAAGGCATCAGCTTTTCATATCAACTGGATAATGCAGCCCCTTTCATAGGGACCTTTTTATGAGGTAAAAATAACATGAAACTCGCAGACTGGTGGCTATGTTCTAGTATATCAAAAGTTAGTCACTTCCTGAAGATCTCCTAACACTGTATTACAGTTGCCCAAATTTAATCTTGATAAGCATACCAATGTAGTGTAATGTTTTTGTTAAAAGTTATGCACAATCATATGTCTAATTAAATATTTTGAATATTTCAAGCAAAAAATCAAATAATATTCTAACCATTTGATTGTATTTTTTAATAAAAATATTTGGCAATATAAATGGTACTTCATTAATGGTGCATTCTGAGCCATTTCTTTATGAAAGCAGRAATATGAATAAAAACTAAAAACTGGTGTTTTTTTAAGTAATTGGGTGCATATCCAGGGATTCAGGTTGGATAATCTTAAGTGTCCTGCCATTGTTTCTTTCAAATATTCTGTTTCAAGGAGAATATAAGAAAAACTGTGCCTTTTCTGATGGGAGTGTATGGGCAGATTTCTATATTCAGCCAAGAACTTCCCTCCAAGTCATGACATGAATCCACCAYCCCCTTCTTGCAGAGATTCATAAAATTCACCACTTGGAGAAAAAARCAGTGAACCAACAGGCAGGGAATGCAACATGGTTTTGGAGTCACTGAGCAGCCTCTGACTTAAGAGATGAGAAATCTATTGAGGCTCAATAAATATGTGTTTAATAAATACATATTTCTCTGATTCAGGAAGMCCCTGAGATCCAAAAGATACTGTGAAAATACCCAAGGAAGGGATAATTTATTTGCATTGTTCTTATGCCWGTATTGACTGTTGTCAGAGACAGGAGACTCCAGCTGGATGGATCTCTGCTTCCAGTAAAATAGGACAAACAATTTATTTCAGTCATCTACGCTGCTTCAAACCTGGAAAGACATCTAGAAAGTCTCCCTGTCTTCATATAATGATTTTAGGGATCAGAATTTTAGCAGTATTCGCACTTCTCACTTGAAACAAGGTAAATGTCTTTGTGAACACCTCTGACTGCAGCCAATTCCAGACAAAGAAAATCACTTAAAACTCTTTCTCGGTGGGCCAAGATACCATAAGTCACTTTCCAGTGGCTGCAAACAACTTCACAAACAATTTGGGGCTCAGCTGACAGGTGGTATCTGGCAGAATAGACGGGAATTTGGCCCAGGAATCTGATCCAAAGATGTTAAATGCTAAGGGCTGTATTGGAAATCCTCCACTCATAGTCTTATTCTGGTGACAGTTTGTTGCATTTTTAGTGCTGTTTCTTGCAAAAAAGCTGTGTACATAACTCATTGGGGCACTCTTCAGACTAAAGCTTGAAGTAAGATGGGGATATACATATATATAACCCTTTTTTTTTTTTTTGAGTTTACTGGGCTGAGATATAGAAAAAAGGAAGAACTTATTTGAATGAATAATTTGTCTTCCTTTAAAGTAAAACAAACATGCTTAGATTAAATTTTCCAAGTCACAAAAAAGCAGCTAAAACATTTAAATATGATGACAGTTCAGAAGGGTTAAGAATCCAGCTCATACACATAATTTTGAAGTCATTCCCTAAAATCCATGTGGAGATAGAGCCAAGTAGCATCGCATGGCTCTTTAAAATACGAGAAAGACATACACAAAATACACTGCTGRTGCTTCTGTATTATTCTCCCAGTATTTAATTTCTCATTCTAGGGAAGAGAGATGAGATATAGGAGGAGAGAGAATAATAGTTATGATATAGACCAAATAAAACTGACAACTAGCAAGATCACAGAGAGAAATGTGTGTTTTCCTTACATTTTTATTTTCAGCCTTGATTATAACCATATCACGGTCTTGAGCTTTGGCTTATCTCAGCCTTTATTCCTGACATAAATATATTCATTTCACCTCATAGAGATAACAGACTCACCCAAACTGTCAAGATAGCTAGAAACTTGCCTGCAGATTTCATACCATTCATCATTAAAGAGCTCTCTGTGATGTTGCCAAAATCAACATTCTGATATCTTTTTAGCGAAAAAAAAAGGAGGTTTTCCAAAACCTGTTATCATTGCTACTTTTCTAAATTAGTCTTTGTCTGGTAGAAAACTGAAATACACTCCCTAAAAACATGTTTTGGTATTTAATTGAATTCTGATATTTCTCAAGGAATGAGAAAGTTGTTTCAAGGAGAAAAGCATAGCAGAGTGTTTGAGGAGAACTCCAGCATGATTAAAGTCTTTCTTGAGGAACTACAAATTACAGTGCTGTACAACCTGTCTCCAAAGGAACAGTACTCAGAGTCTAGTCCAAACGAGTAGACTAATCTATCTCCAAAGGCCAATTGCACCTTCTTTTACTGCGTGGTGATTTGCTAAACTTGTGGTTTTCTCAGCCTTTGGTAATTCGCCCCCTTCCTCCCTATTCATTTCATTTGGTACCAATAAATTCTAATGTGTGGCTAAGCTGTTGATTTACAGGAGTGCTGCAGCAATATATGTGAACCTTGTGGAATGGTTGTTCAGCAGCAGACTGACCTTAGCAGGGTGTTGACCTGTCATAGAACTCAGAGCAGGAAAATAAACAAAGCCTCAGCTCCCAGAAGGAGCTGCCTGGGAGCAGGGGTATTTCCAGGCAGCTCAGATGCTTGAATGAGCCTGCATTTCARCACAGACACAACTCACACTCAGGAGCTTCTCACTAGACTCTGGCTGGCCCTGGAAGTAACACATTTTAATTTACATTTTCTCCAAAGGGAAAGGTCAACAGTGTTAATTAAAGTATTTTACTGACTTCTTATCCACTATCTGTCTCCAGATCTATCTGGTTAGCTTCTATTTTTTATAGAAATAGAAAGGTAGTGTCTAATCACATGTCTACTGGAAGAAGCTTCCCATGATAACTTCTAAYATGATATCCCTAGAGGAAGTTAGAGGAGCTTGAAATATTGGCTCCTTAAAGACTTTCCCAACTGGGTCACTTCCAACTGGCAAAAGAGACTGCAGAGCTGGACCGTGCCTGTGGTATAAATTCTCAGTGATGGGAAACCATCTTCTGTTAGCAGATGATTGCTTTAGAGGCTCACATGTGCCTGGATGTGGTCTGAGCTGAACTCAGAGTGCCAGTAACCACAAATAATACAGGTTTAACAGTCTGATCCAAAATAATTAAAACTGTACATGCTACAGGATTTTTTTTCAAGAAAAGTTAGAAATCACTGAAGAGAGTCTGCAAACAAGATCAGATGTGAAGATAAGAAAGGGGCTCTCTTGGTCATACAGTCAGTAAACCAAAGAATCCAAATTTAAGCTTTCTGCTATAATGTGGTGTTCTAGAGATAAAAATGAGCTTGACCATACAGGGACTAGGAATGATTATCATTTGCCAGAGAAAATTCTCACTCTTAGGAGCATTAGGAGTCTGAATGGAGAGATAATCTCAAATATTCATTCTCTGTGCTGGAGGGAAAAATTACCAATCATATACACCATATTTGGAAAAAGTACCAATCATATACACTATATTTGGAAGAAGTACCAATCATATACGTTATACTTGCTGGCAGTCAGATTKACTTGGGACTTTAAACTGTCCCAGTGTAACTTGTCTGTGCTCTTCCCCACCTCAACTCTTTCTTTCCTTCTCTAGTTTGACTCAGCTTACAAAGGAAATCAGCTTAAACCTTCCAGATTTAAACAGGTGGTTGCAGGTCTAKTCTTTCACAGGGGAGTGAATTAGTCATTTACTGTCTTTATGCATTATGCTCACCTAACAGAGAAAGTTTAACTATTATAAATACCTTAATAACAGAATCACATCCCTAAGTGGAATAGATAATGTAATGCATTACAAGTCTAGACTATGATTGTTTCTAAACTTTGCCATCTAATATCTAATACCTGGCCATTTATCTCTTTTTTTGCTAGTTGATTGTCCAATTTCTGACAAACTTCTTTTCACCTTTTTAATCTTTTATCTWTTTTTTWAATTTATTTTGCCTTTCTTGCCTAAAACAATTACACTAACTTATACTTTCCTCTTTGACATTGTTGCAACAGCTTCAGTGCAGAAGTATACTGACTGCATCTCTGGATCATCCTGCTGACAGGAATCTAGAGGTATTGCCATTATGACAATATATGTACRGAAAAAAGTAGCAGTAATAATAATAAAAGAAATTTTCACTCAGGACTTATACACCCATGACACAACTTCATCCACGGTTGCTTTAGGAAAACACAGTAGATTCCTATTAATGTACCATATTTTCAGAGTCAGTTGTACTTACCTCCAGTCAACATGAGAGCACATTTACACATGCAGTTGTCATTGTCAGCATCTTTTGTACTGAATTCAGCACCATGCAAGATCAGACTACTCTGTTTTCCAGCAGTTCCACTGTGACCTTTTAAATAAAGCCTGAAACAACAAGGAAAATCAATCAGGGTCACCAAAATAGAAAAGAAAGATAAGMGATTCAGATTTTTTTCAAATCGGTTGGCATTGTATGAAGTGCACCCAGAAGACTCGTGAATCTCTCATGCTTTGTCTAAATCTCTCTCTTGTTTCAGGTGTGACATTTAGGGTTTAGAGTTTTTCACTGTATCTGTAGTAGCACATAGTCCTTCCTCCAGAGCAGAATCAAGCTCAAGGAATCAGAACTAGAAAGACAAAAAAGCAGAGGCAGTGAGAGAGGAGWAGTGAGAAGTGATGCCCAGATATCTGGAATACATTGACAGAATGACTGACCACTTGAGTAGCTTATTTCTTCACTGTTTCTTTCCTGTGGCGCAGAAACAGCAACCCCAGTTAACAGGAGTCATGTTATTAATGCCTGGGTTTGGAAGAAGATTTTAGCAGCCTTAGAACTTTTAATTCCACAAGCCAAAAACACAGTTCTGCCAAAGCTSTCTCTGAGCGACAAATGGAGAATAACTTAGAGTTCAAGCCACAAAAGTCTTCATAATTTGCAATGCAAAGCATTTCTCTTTTTAAGGAGTCTTTCAACTAGCTGAAACCACTACCATGAGCTAGGAGCTGGAACTCAGCTGCAACAAGGGTTGAGGAGAGGAGAGGAGAGGAGAGGAGAGGAGAGGAGAGGAGAGGAGAGGAGAACATTGCAGGAAGAGGAAGGTGTTTGTCATAATAGCTTCATATGTAAGAAGGAAGAGACAGGATCTCTCAGGCAGTCACTGGAGACGTTTGAAGCCAGTCCTTACACTCAGGAGGAAGCCTTAGCTACTGGAGAAAATAAGAGTGGAAGAGACATCCCTCCCTTCTCATTGAACCTACAGGCTAGGAATAAATCAGCCACAGGGCAAACCAAGAAGATGATTTGCTAAGTAGTGGGATACACTTCTCCACTGAAGTGAGAGACATCTGTTCTCTTTCCTCTAGGGTTATTGCAGAGGGGCAAATATGTCTTTTAAATATCAAATATAAAATGTATAAGGAGTTACAAGAACAGAGGCAGGACACAAGCAGGAGAGATGTCTGCTTCTCTCTGTGATTTACCTGGGAGTGCTTTACTGGAAAAAGTTTTCCCAACTTCYCCCACAGACAGAGAGAACAAGGAGAGCAGATGGCAGTCACTGACTGTYGCTGCCTCTCTGTTGTTGTTTTTCTATCTAGTTACTTCGCATGAATAAAAGAGTAAATGCCTATACCAGAGTGACATTCATCCATTTGTTTACATGGAAGACATACTTTGCTGCAGTGTTCACAGGATTAACAGCAGGAGTAGAGAATATCCCTGACCATTCTAGCCTACAATAGTAGCAGTAGTTAAACCATTGGCATTTTTCTGAGATGAGGAGAGTCTGTACCAAGACTGAAATTTAACTAAAACCCACTYCTTGCACAGAACTTTAGAGCTGAATTCTGCTTATGAGAGCAAGGGCACCATATGACAGCTTTCCTTAACCAAGTGCATTGCTTCTGGTTTTTGTTGGTTTTGTTTTGGGGKTTTTTTTGTTTTGCATATATCTGTGGGTGGATATTAGKTCCAAATAAAGCCAATTGGATTAAACCTGTCACAGAAACTCATTACAGAAAAGCCTTGTCAGGATATCTGATGAGATTACTTAAAATGTGAAGGCATAGAACCAGATCTTAGCAATCTACAGAGCTTCACACTTGTAGACTGAATCTGAGAATACCCTATTGTAGACTGATGTGAACTTCACCTAATTTTCAGTGAATTTCTTCCTATGTGTCCTTTGTTCAACTCTAAAAGTGGAGACAGTAGATGCTAAGCATGACTATTTAAAAATAAAAAATTTAATTAAAAAAGGAATTGTCAGGTTTATTCTTTTATAGTTACACTGCCTACCTTAATTTGATTTTTTTAATTTTGATTGTTGCATGGCTGAGGCTGATGATTAAATACTTTGGATTCAATCCTTAGAGCAAATTTTGTATGTATAGATAGAAAACTACACACACATAAACATACAAAGTGTAAGCCTCAATAGAAGACTGTGAAAATCCTTTGTAATTTAACAAGAAACAACCCAGGAACAGGAATACAGGAAAGTMATTGCATTATGCTATTGCCCAATCATGGTGGAAATTAGCCTGTAATGACCATGTTAATCTATCAAAGGATGTTTGTTTTAGACAAGATTAATCTAAGATCTGTCTTTGTACATGTCCATTTCTTTGTTTAATACAAATGAAAGGCTGGAATTGATCCCATCTTCATTCATTGGACTTTTGCCTTGTTTTTGGGCTGTGCCTAATATTTTGCRGAACAAAATAAACTTCCCTGAGGTTGTGTTGATAAAGAAATTATTTTGTCACATGATATCTATGATCTGAGATTAAATGGCTGTACATCCTCATTATACGTGCCACACCARGGCTCACAGAAGCCTCATAAAGTTAGTATAAAAAGCAAATGCTCTTTACTTAAATAAGAAAGACAAGGTTAGCCAGATCTTTTATTAGCAATCAACACTATAAAACCCACTTAGTGCAATAAAAAAGTACAATCTAAGAAAACATAAAACATAATGAAAAAAATATTACTTGGTATTCAGTATTTTCCCCAAAGGGTGAGGGCATTGGGATTGTTTACAAGCTCTTTACTTTCCCTGATATTTTACAAACATTCCACTCATCACAGATTTAGATCTTGTCAGTTATGTTTGACTGTTCCTCAACACAATTTGTCTAGTAGGTCTCCAGTGACTTTAAAAGAATAAAGCTTAACTTGGCTCTGAGCTGTAGTGTGCTTATCATACTGCAGCCATGTGCAGATGAACCACAGCTGAAACATTAATTCTGTTTCTTTGGGCTTTTCTCCCTGGATTGGCATTGCTTAGCAGTTAGAAAAAAATTGCCACTGCAAAGTTGGCACTACATTGCACCAAAATCATATCTCAGTCAAAACCCAGAGCTGGTCCTGAAGCAATCAGGAACTTCAGCTCAAGCCATACAGGTCCAAACTAGTCCAGCTTGAGACAGCAAGTCTGCACAGCAGCAGGGCAGCTGACGAGATCCTTAGCTCCCAGGAGCAATAGACATCTTACTACTTGGACTTAGTTATTCAATATTCTCAGATTCAGATTGGTAGGATTGAACCTCTGAAACAAACTTCAAACAACTACTAGGACACAATTTCCCTCCCTTAGAAGAAATGGAGATTGAGGGTGTAGTTCCTCTTGGTTGTTCTTGGAGATAAAGGAAAGGAAGTTAAGAATAAAAAGCCACTCATTACTGATTAGAAGTCAAAGAACATTTTAAAGGGTAAATTTGCAGTCTTCCCATTTGCTCACAGACAGGAAATTCTGATCAGGGAAAGAAGGTGAAATGCTGCTCTGATTTACACAATAGGAGGGAGAAGTAAATTCGTGCTCATATAAGCAAAAATAAATCTACTTTATCTGCATACAATGAAACTGAAAAAGCAAGAAATAAGCAATAGCAGTTAAATAATGAGTAAATAGGAATGAGAGAAATACTGCATTTTTATATGAAATTTTAAGGACTTCTGATGATTTTTTAATGAMATTTTTAATTCATTATGAGGAACAGAGCAGCCCTCATTTAGAAAGTAGCAAGTTTCATAGCTGATGTACTTAAGAAGAAACAAAAAATTATTTAAAATTTTGCAACTGTTACATCTTATCTAGCATGGATGTTAGGATCATTCTGCATTTTTTCTGGTGATATAGCAATGGCATCTTGGGATCTCACTTCTCAGATGATGAAGAAGAATTCTTAAGGATGTTTTGCTTTTCATCATTCTTACTGTGTGACACAACTTGACTATCTGCAGTCCCTTGAAACAAAAGTAARGTATATTGTGTGCAAAGGGTAGATCTAAAAATATTACATAAACAACTGCAGGGCAGCCTGAAAAGACATTTWAAATTTACATCAGAAATTTTTGCTTTTGCAGTGATTAGATGCCCTCACATTCTATCAAATATATACAGCTTAACTATCTTCATACCATGTTTAAAGACTTTCAAGATAAACTTGGGATGTTTCTAAATAAATAACAATAAATATTAAAATGGTATAGTTCTGCAAAATACAGCTGTGGAAAATGCAACATGCAGAAAGAGTTATAAAAAATTCTGAAAAAAAAATGCAATCATAAATCCATGTGAAAAAGTTGTGTGCTGAAAGTATAAGAAATAGTTTCTGATGCAGTGCTTTACATATCAAACATTTAAAATTAAACTTAGTATTTATTTATTTATTTATTTTACTAGAATGAGTGAGAGTTCAGTAGAACTCTCAGAATTTAGTATTAGCTAGTTTTCCCTATTTTTTTTTTCCATTACAGCTGCTAGAGATTGTTCAGTTCTTTAGTTCTATCAGTCTCTCAATGAAACAGCTAAGAAGCCACATCCAGCTTTGTAGGTGAAAAATACTTTGTAAACAAACAAACAAGATAATAGTTTATTGCAAACATAACAACCATCATTAGGAGATGTAGAGGACCATCTTAATTACCTCAGTGTGAAACTCTTGAATATGCTGAGTTAAGAGCAAATTTCACAATTTCAGAAGTGCTAAAAATATGAGCAGAGATCTCCTTGACTGGAATTCATAAACATGAGTAATGGCCTAATATCCTTAACAGTTAACTAGAGAGAACCAAGAGTCTTGAAGTAGGATTTAAAAGATTCAGCATTATCAATGGAGAGAAGCACATCAAAGCTTGCCTTTGGGAAATACTTTAAAGGGATGTCTTCAAATTCCCACTTCAGTTTTGTCTCTGCAGCCTAAAATGTCCTATCTCCAKCCTGCTCATTCCACCTGGCAGGAGGGAATCCCAGATTCTGATCCCTTCTCAAAGGAGGGGTTGTTAATTTTGATGGAAATGGTCATGGGAAAAAAAAAATAGTTGTGTGGGGATCAGAATACTGTACCCAGAGCTCCCTTTTCTGAGCTCTCTCCTCACTGGGTTTTTATTTTTTCCTAGCTTTGACAAGAGCAGAGGGCACCTGCATCTCAATCCTTCTAACCTACTGGTGACCACTTAGGTATGTCCTGCATGTTATGCATGTGAAATACATCCTTGTTTTTAGAACCCATGTGACTGACATTACTTTGTCCTCTAGTGTAGAAATGTTTGAGGTTGAGGAAGGATTTAACTTGCATCTTCCATCTGGTTCACAGCTGCATCTGAATTTTAGATAGCTTAAGTTTCTGAAACTAAACCCACTTAAAAGATGCTGAAGTTGGTAGAGTTTCATGAAATGCTGTGTTAGTCAACAATTCCATTCATAATGGGATTTAGGTGATTAAGTCCCTTTGTGAACCAAAGCCCACTGGACTGCAACCACTTAGGTGGACCCAGTATGAGATTATACTTAGGATACTCTTAAGTCTAGACATTAATTGTAGTAATTCTATGTAAGAAATAAAAGAAAACAAAACCAGAGAGCAGCTTCATTTTAAGTACAGGTTTGGGGGTTGTTTTCCATCAAAAATGCTTTGATTAATTATTTGTGAATCAATCCCCCCTTTTTACCAATTAATAAGACATCATGTCTACATTAAATATTGTTAGCTAGAATTCTGGCCAATGCACCTTTTTCTRAACATATTGCAAAATCTCACCAAGCCTCCCAATGGTAACAGTTGTCCATGAATAGCAAAATCACCTCTGTAATAAAGATACCTTACAAATATTCAATGATAGATAACATATTGTGAACAGGAGAAAAAAAAATCCAAATAATCACTCTAGAGAAATACTGCTGTCACTGAGGYTGAAACTAAAATGTCTGCCAAAATCTGGCTAAACATGAAACTAAATATAATGTGGGAACTATTTGGGAATCATAACCCTGGTATTTTACTGATACAYCCTAACTTTTTCATCTTTTAGTACTTGCACTAAAGGATAAAGGGAAACATCCCTTGGGTCTGCTAGATTTTAAAATCAGTGGARAGATCATATCCTGGCTGGAGACAGAGTATGAGCCATCTGTGGTGACCAGGGAGATCCCTGTGAGTTTGAACTCTGTCAGAATGTAGAGTAAAAGACATCTTAGTCAGTGCCCTTCCCCAGATTACAGATAGATTCTCTGGGCACCAATTTGRATCCTTTTTCTTTTGGGAAAAAAACTTTTTCTTAAACATAACCTTTATTTTTTCATTGAAAGGGAGAGGAGGAAATATTTTGATTTCATTACGGCAGTGCATACTCTCCTTACGAAAACAAACTAAATTAAATCAACACACAATTATTTTTATCATGAATCAAGATTAACTAGCTAGCAAGAATGTAACACAAGATGAGGTAAATAATTATTAGAAGTAAACTAAAAGCTACCCCAAAAGAAAGGAAAATATATTGGAGAAATTGAAGAAACAAGATAGGAARGAAGATAGCAAGAACTCAAAATTCTGTGAGTAGTGGTGTTTTTGTCAACTAATTTAATCGAGTTGAAAGAAAAATTCACCTCCTTGATCACTGCCTGCCTTTGAATGAATAATTGATGCAAAAGTACCAAAAGAGAAGCAGAAAGGGAATATCACATTTGGTGTCTGATTGGAAAAAAACAGAAATATCAACCATAAAACCYAAGAATACTGAATTTTCCCCACTCCTATCTTTTGTACAAACTTGAGAAATAGTACACTTAGTAAATTCATGGACTTTTAATTTAATTTTATTATATTCCTAATGGAGTTTGTAACTGCAAACAGTAGGCATGATGGCTCTGTAAAATGTTRAAAACCTGAATAATGCAGTAAGTAATTCTGACAACTTGAACAGATTTTTAATTTGGCTCYTAATATTCTTGCTGCCTGCACATGCAAATAATTTCCTCTACATTTCCTTTAGAAAAGTGTAAGACAAAATAACCTCTGTATTTCTCCTAGGTTGCTATGTAGCAAGGACTCACTGCTGTAATTATTGTTTGACATCACTGCAGCTCCTTGCCCATTCTCTTGTTGAGACAAGTGAAATGTGCCAGCTAACAAAATATTAAWTCAATATATCCAAAGTAAGGACGTATATCTGCCAATTTTAAAGATAAAATGTAATATAAAATACAGCTATAAATGAATATGATCAGTTTGCCTTTGGAATTGTTTCAGTACARCTGCTCTAAGGGACAACAAATGCTCTGTAGTAGAGGGATCCTTCCCAGGAATTGCACACTGTTAATTGAAAAACTTGTTTTCTATCTCTAAGAGCCCGCTGGAAGTTTAGCTGGTGTTTGAACTTCAGACCTGAGAGGTAAAAGGAGAAAAATATGTTTATTCTGGACAGTGAACAAGCAAACAACGCAGCTGTAAGAAACACATCTACGCATTACAGAAAAATATAAAATAGTCTAGTAAGCCTGTATGTTGTACTTATTGTGAGTTTCTGCATAAAATGAACAAATATGCTTTSCTATATTAAATTTTATTAATAGATTAATAATTGAGTAAATCACTGTACTTACTGAGTATAGGGTAAGGATAACTAAAAGACATCAGGATCATTTTTCCTAACGCACAACACACGGCCTGTCATACTGCTGTCTGCAGACAAATGATGCTTTGTCATGGTTTGCAACAAGTGTTTAAAAATATGTTTATTCTGGACAGCAAACAGGCAAACATATGCTTCTGTTACTTGAAATACATGCTACAGAAGCCACAGAAAGTCCCTGGCAGTKTGAGCTGCTAGGTTTGCAGCTGATGTCAGTAGCATGGTGGTGATGGAGAGGAAACATACGGTAATGCTGGGTTTTACTGCTAACAGAAACAGAAACATACTTAAGGCTGCTATCACAATGATGTGTTGAACAGAAATAATTCCCTCTACTCTAATCTCTCACCAAATACAGCACAGAAGAGATACATTAATCTGCTACTACCATTTTCTGTTAAAACTATTTTTCAACACAATACTTATTGAAACAAAATCACCAATCAATGTTTTTTTCTCATGCAAATCTGAAATGAAACTTTTCAGTTATTAGATTTCTTACATTTTTTATTAAATTAAAGTTAAATTCTTGCTACAGAAAAAAAAAATTCACTCTCTCACCAGCTATATAAATGCTAAGATTTCCTGTTGCAGAAACTACCATTTTTGTCCTGATTCATGGCTCTATAAAACATAATATTAATTTATAAATTGTAGGGGCTGAATTAATTTCAAGCTTGAAATAACTAGTGATGATCGATGTTTTAAATGGACATATAAACACTGAGCCTCGCTAAATGACAACGCAAATTATTTTTATAGCGYTGAAGATTGATGAACATCTTAAAAAATAAAATACAAAATTAGAAGTTATCTGAACTTTTTTACAGCACATGGACAAAGCCAAGGTTAGAGAAATTTGCTTAATTCAAAATGTAGCCTAAAATAAAAAAAAATCTTTTCCTCCCTACTCAAAGAGACTTCCCAGGTTTGGCTGAAGCCAACAGCAGAAATGCCAAAACTGATTCTTAAGGGATTTTTTCAGCATAGAAATACAGGCACTCTACAGAGAAAGTAATATATTAAAAGTTTTTAAGGTTTATAGAAGTAATCAGACCTTCTGATGCTTATCTTTACTGAATCGCTGAAGCTGGTGGTGTTTGTATTTCTTTATTTAAGGATCTGTTTTACAGACATTTAAGTTAGTGGAAAAGTTCAGTGAACATTTGTTGGAAATTTGATTTATCTTTAAATTGATTAATCATGTTTGAAAATCCAGTTAAAGAGACCCATACAACAACAGTAAAATTTAAACTTAGTACTTCTTCCAAAATATGCTTGGAAGTTCCAAAAGTCTCGTAAATATAGTTTGTTRAAATCCATGCAGATATATTGTAATAGTGGATTTCATAAATCTATGCTTTAGTTGTACTGAGGGTGACATTAATTATACACTGTCATCCACATAGGTTATACATTATCCTAATTAACTGTTTTAGATAAAATGGAAATAGAAAGCTTCATGTATCAGCATGCTGTTCATGCTTGCTTTTACCCTGATGGCTGCTGTAGAGATACTGGGTTTTTCTTACCAAGCAGTGTCATTGAGAAATGCCATTTACAGGCCACAGTAAAATATTTATCACACAGTTCACTTAATTGAAAGTCATTAATCATAAGTAACTACAAAAGTTACTAATATCATAGATAGACTTATGCTAAAAATGTATATTAATCTTAATGAGATAAGTTGGTGTTTGGAAATTAATGTGTCTAAAGAGCATATAGTCAATATAGGTTGGGGGGATGGGTGCTAATGTTTTGATTTGGGTTTCTTGTGGGGTTTTTGGCTGCTAACAGAATTCCTTACTGAAATATGACTACTGAACTTACTTTTTCTAATAAAATTGGATGTAATAAGGTGCAACCTGTAATCACCATTAAGAAATTACTTAAATACTAAATTGGACAAAACATCTAGGTTGAATAACATTTTTTTCTCATGTTTCCACTGGCACAACAGTTAACTGAAACTGTGAAAGGTATTTTTCAAATATCATAGAATGATAGAAAAAAATATGTTGGAAAAGACCTTTAGGGTCATCAAGTCCAATCATTAATCCAGCACTGCCAAGCCCACACTAAACCACAGGCTGCTAAGGACCACATCTCCACAGGTTGTAATCCCTCCAGGGATGCTGGCTCAACCACCTCCCTGGGCAGCCTGTTCTAATGCTTGACAATTCTTTCTGGGAATGTTTTTTTCCTAATATCCAATCTAAAGTCCCCTCATGCAGCTTGAGGTTGTTTCTTCTTGTCACTTGTTAGAAGAGGCTGACAGAAGAGGCTGACCCCCCCCAGCTACAACCTCTTATCAGGCAGTTGTAGAGAGGAATAAGGTCCCCCCAAGCCTCCTTTTCTCCAGACTGAACACCCCCAGCTCCCTCAGCTACTCCCCACAAGACTTGTGCTCCAGGCACTTCCCCACCTCTGTTGCCTTCACCAGGACATGCTTTAGAAATCTCTAGGCAGTTTGTTGAGTTGTTTTTTTTCCCGTGTGAAAAGCTTGGATATAAGGAAATTAATCATTATTAAAAAAAGGTGGAAATAGTCTGCAATTAATTTTTTCATCAATTTGTTTTGATTATTTATTCTTTATTCTGTGCTAGCAATGCAATCTTCTTTTACAATTGTGCTCCTTGCAGCACTTGCAGTTTCTGTTTTATAAATTTTTCCAGTTGTTAATGACCTAATAACCCTCTCAAAACTTACTACAGCATTGGTTTAATGTGGATGGAATGGAATGAGCTTGCAATGAGCTGCCAACAGACTACAATGTAAAGAAATAACTTAATGAATAACACATTAAAATAAATATTTTGGGTTCTGCATGAGATTTTCAAGATTTATGCTGGGATTTCTGTCAAGAAATGTGTGCTTCCCACTGCATGAATCCCAGAGGAAAATGCAAGGATGTTTTGGGGAATATTATTTTCAAAACAAAAAGTTAATCAGAATTTTCTTTCTCTTACCTGTGTTTGAACTTGTTCAGGCCTGATGGATAAGCGAGTTCACAGTTTATAAATTTCCTCTAATCAGATTAAAGGGCTTTATCTGGTGGCTATGTACTCAGACTCATGACATCAGTAAACAGCAAGAGAAATTGAAGAATCACTTTGTGGAGGTGACAGGAGAAGCAATAATTTCCAAATATGGAAACAATAGAAGATAGTATTAATGACAACATAATTGTCATGCTCTCTTTCTGACCCTTATATTTTATTTTTTTTATGGTTTTATGTCRTCTTAAAGAGTGTGCAATCACAATGAAACAAGAGTGACTTGGCCCTCAATGAGAGCTCTGGTGGTCCTGCCTCAACAAAGTACTGCCTATGTGCTTAAAAGAAAAAAATTACTTGGGTACATTGCAAAATGAGTAAAATAAGTCTGTGCAAAAAAATAATTAAAATGGGGGATGGAAGGAGAAGAAGAAAAAAGGTGGGGATGAGAAAGCCAAGGCTTCTCTTATTCATATATTCATCCTTTACACCAGTATTATTCATTTTTTGATWAAAGATTTATTAAATTAGAAACTAGATGTAGAATAAAAGTAATTATATACACAAGCTCATCCCACCTTCAGTCTGAATAGTGTGTAATAGGCCTGGCTTGATTCCTGCACTCATTAGTGTCTGTATTGTACAACATGCAACACTTATCCTCTGGCTTTTATCTCCATTATCACACTAAGGTTAGGCTTTCAGTATGAGGGCAAGTATTTAGGAAAAGGCAACAAATTTTATAAGTGACTGATGCATAGAGAGTTTCTGTGAAATGTTTATAGCTATTTGAAAAATAAATATTGGCTTCACTGTTTCCTTGGTTTTCTTAATGCAAAATTAAGTTTAAAAAATGCCAAAATGAGTTATGTGGCACTAAGACCTTGGTARAAAAATATAAACAGACTATTAAAACATATTTCAACTCCCTTGGCGTCATTTGTGGCCAACAAACAGTCATCTATGAGTGAAAGGTTAACTGACTGTCACCCATTTATGATCCAAGTCCTTTCCTGGTGCCACACTGACCAGGCTAACAGTGCTCAGCATGTTTTACATGCCTTTTTCACCCTAAAAACCCAGGTCATGACCTAATAAGAGCTGTGATTCACAATAATGACTCCTTTGGTTCAAATGGCATTGAGGTAGGTGCAAAGAAGTTTTACTTCAGTGCAGCTAAATTATAATTCTAAATAAAAGAAAACCAAACATGTACAGTGCACACGCACTTGGGTCAAGAGTTTTGAGCTGTTCCAGTACTGATTTTAAATTTAAARCACTTCAGCCTCTAGGATCTCATGAAACAGAAGACTGGAGACCAAATTCTGTGTGGTACCAGGCACTTTTCTTYCTTTTTCTAATTAGGCTTTGATTGTTTTTGAGTACCTCCTTCTCGCAGATCTTTGCAGACCAACCAACCAATGAAAACTTCACTGTATTGGATWACACAATAAGTTTGTRTTCTGATATTCAAAGTTTTTATAARTTGGAAGGTTTATGKAAATTAGCAGCTCTTCAGACATGGTGTATTCCTCTGCTTTGTGGTCTAATTCATCTGCTGTGTTGCTGTTGTGGATCAAATAATTAATAATATCTCTTTTTATTATCATTACCTTAGAGATAGAGACAGCTAAAACAAGTACTCATTTGATAGGACAAAAATCCCAMACTTCAAATCCAAGAGAACAAGAAACCTAAAGATTGGTGCAATAAATGACTACTGAAAAATCTGGGATGATCCCTTTGCCAGATTGTCTTCAGGCCCCACAGGTACGCTTTACTCTTTGACTCATGAAAGAAGGAAAGTCACAAAAAACCCCACACCACTTTGCTGGTATTTGCTGAAAATATAGTGAATCAGTGCAGAAAGTGTTCTCAGGATCAAGCTCTAGAAACCTTGCCAGTAGAGCTGTTAATGGTAAAAGGATGGGGAAAAACCACTGGCATTGGTTGGCTGGGAAGTTGGTAACAGATTTCAGAGACTTTAACCATGTACAGTCTAGATTAAATAGGGGTCACTCCAAAACTTTGTGCTTGTGTTTTTCCAGCAGATGAAAGCTTGCTCTGTCAGTTCTCTCTGAGCAGACATGAGCTCATTCTGCCCACACTCTATCCTGGCTGGAAGCTGAACTGTCACAATAAGCGCGACACTGAGCCTACTCACAGGCAGGGTATTTTAGCTTGGGCTCAAAGCCACATGGACAGGTCTACCAGGCTCCTGCTTAGCTCAAAGAGTGGGCAGAGAGTCAGCAGCTATAGGGGCACACAGAGCCCACACTCTCTGAGAGGGCCTCAGGTCCCATTCTTGGTTTCTGCATTGTGGAGATTTAAGTTTGGATGTTTGGCTCATGGTGGCAATTGTGGAAATTTCAGAAAACTTTGCAAGCAGCATTGTTTTTTTTTATCTGGAGATATTGTCACTAATACTAAATAAATTCATCATAATCTTGTAAACATGTAGTGGTCAACTTCACTTTGATGGAAATCTTGGTCATCCACAGGAAGAATGTAATTTTTCTCATGGAAGTCAGAGACACATCCCATTTTTTGTACTCAGATTTTCTATCTTTCAAGACTGGCATTTGGAAGTGTCATTTTTATCAGTTTTCTTTCAGATCAAAGTTATGGGAAGAATAATGTCCAGGTTAAATATTTTGAGCTGGACCTGAATTTGATCCCAAAAATGTACTGTGCTTTACACTTGCACAGATGATAGTGGAGAGAATTATGCAACCAGAGAATCTTCATTAAAGAAACTTTTCCAACACAGAAATGTTTTCTAATTGTGAATTTTACTGTGAGATTTTTTACTCATTCTGCATTTTACTTTTGAATTTGTTTTTCTACTTGCACATTTAAGATTGATGCATTATGCTGCAATTCTAAATTTTCTGCATATCAGTGACTAACAAACATCAATGAAACTCTAAATTTTCACACTGTGATGCTGTATCTGTCTGCAACATTTGACATCCTTACATATATCCATTATACTTTGTACACAAATTTTCACTGCTAATCTACATTCTGAAAATTGTTATAGGTTGGAAGGGTTTTAACATTTACATTATACAAGAATTTAGTGGTTTCAAACAGTGAAAAATTTCCAATACCACACAACTTCTAATTAAGAAAATAATTGTAACAATAAAAACAATTATTATATTATTCATTTTTTATAGAAATTGAGGTAAATATCAAATCACTTAAGCCCCTGTGATGGATAGTCTGAATTTAAAAACCACATGACCTTGGAGATGTCTGAATATTCTACAAAGAGCAGTTTTGACATTAAAAAATTCCTCATGGGTGGCAAATATCCAGAAGAGCCTCAGCTACACAAGATCCTTTTATTCAGGAGCTGTTTCATGTCAAAAGCCAGTGTAGATGAAGAAACAATGTCACTGACTTCTATGTCAAAATCTACACCAACAAAACCAGTATTTTTAGCTCTTGGTAGATGCTTTGATGCAAGCAGTTTAAAGAAATTTTTGGTGTTATTACTGGTAGAAGTGGGAGCTCTTACACTGGGAACAGTGCAGTCCATTCAGCAAAGGATTTGATAAATTTTTTAAAATACTTGTTTGAAATTCTTTCATAATGTAAATGTAGAGGTGGCATAAAACAATAAAGACTTAAAAGAAAGTAACACTTTGCAAGAAGACTGACATTGTAGATAGTGAAGATAATGAAAACAAAAGGAAAATAGTAATTTTAAATTGGAAAAGCAAAAGAACAGGTCAATATTATGTTAAAGCCTGTGCAGCTTTCTGTTAGGTGCCACAACACACTCTGTCTTCCCCTGTTAGCTGGGCCAGATCTTGTGGAATCTAYACTGAACTACACTATGTAAAAAGGAGATCACTACTGAGTTTCCACTGATAATTCTTCTGCCAATACTTACATTCATTAAAGAGTTCTCTCAGACCTCAGAATCATGTACCTGTGCAGCAGGTACCTAGCCATCATGTACGTAGCCCTCAGCAAGGATTTCATAACACTGTTCTGTCTAGAATTACATTGTTCTCACATAAACCTACCTTTTTTTTCTTTTTTTTTTTTTAAGATTCTTCACTGGGTAGTAAGTGGTTGAGCTACTAGTTGCTGTTACTCTCAACTTTTCGTGTAAAAATTTACTGACCTGAGTGATTACTACCCACCACATAGGAGTTAGGTTTTTATGGACTCAGCAAGAGAAAGGTTTAAAACCACAAAATCTCCCTCAGCATGCCATAACCAGCAACATGTGTTCTGCTGCAAATAAATTACTCAAGATTCACTGAGCCTCAAAGAGAGTACAAATGTGTGTAGCAGAATAGTATCCACTGGTTCMTAACATAATTACATAATTTAATAAAAACCTATTTAATTCAAAATAAGACATGGAGCAGGGAGCATAATCTTAGAAATCCCTCTTGCACTTCATTGACAAGGGACCTGGTACCTATTCATTCACTGAGCAGTGAATTCATCCCTGCACAGTGTCAGGGATTCATCGAGGAGCCTGWTCCCTGGCAGCATGGATTGCTGCTTTCTCTTGGGAAGCAATTGCTASGGTCTGGACACCCTCTGGCAAATGAATGCATTAACCCAAGGCCTTTCATTTCTTTCCTGAGTAAGACAAGACATTGTCTCCTACCTTCAGGCTGTGGGCTGTGAACTGTCAGGGGATATAAATGGATGCCTTGCTATTTTCAGAATTTCCTAATGGTTAACTCTAGGCAGCTCTGTGCTTTGCATGTTGCCTGATTTGGCTTCTGTCTAAGCAGCTTATCTCTCCCCAGGCATGCACAGARAATCGAGTGTCTCAGATAGGGTCCTGCAGTCTGCTCCTAGGGCTCAACAGCTTAAATGTTAGCACTGAAAAATCTTTGCCTCACCTACCTGTAGGAAAACGTGTGAATAATCACTTAAATTCATTAAATCTAGGATGATGTCTAASACTAAAAAATTGTTACAAATTTTTTTTTCTTTGCCTCAAGTTTGAATTGATGTTTTTCTTTTATTGTAGATAAGCTTTATGGGAAAATAAGATACTTTTGTTCTTGCTCATATATTTTCATTTCTTAAAAAAGTTTAGCAGTCTGGAGGAGGAGATAATGTCATGCCTACTGTGCTCCATAGTGATAGCTGTGGTGGAACATATTGGAAAACAAGCTCCTCTTTCAGTTAAGTGGCTGAAAAGCCCTAAAATACCAAAGGAAGGAAAAGATTCTAGAATCATAAGAGCAAAATCAAACTTAATTACTGAAAGTCTCATACTTATGTCCTATAAATAACTATTGGAAGGTAGGTTCTGCAGGCACGTGAAACTGAACATAAGGAGAATTACCCAGTATTGATGAAGTAAATATATCAATTTGGAGAAGGTAATTGAAAATTAAGCTGTTAAGGGAAAAAACAGCTTAAAGACTGAAGACATCATCAATTTAGAAGATCTAATAATGAAAATAGATAACAGATATCTACCTATTATTGATGAATAAATGGATACACCAAAATGGTTAGGCCATTGTCGCATCAAATTCTGAATGTGACTTACACTGGAGGCTTTGCCTTCCTCCTTGGAAACAAGGCTGCTGTACCACCAACAGTATATATCTAGTAAAGCTTGTACATTGGTGCTTTTCTAAAATCTTAAGGAAGTAATTTTCTTGTGTTTATGGAACACCAATATGGATTTTGCCCCATGTCCTAGATACTGGTTCGTTCAGGAGTTCTAGTGATAATGTCTGATAAATTGTATMATTTTTGAGGTGCCTTTGCATATATTAATCCTTTCAAGTATCTAGTAAATAATATAATAAAATAATAGAATCATAGAACACTGTGAGTTGGAAGGAACTTTGAAGGTCATCTAGTCAAAGTTTCCACTCCAGTGAGCAGGAACATCTTCAACTAAATCAGGTTTCTCAGAGCTCTGTCCCACCTCACCTGGAATTTTTCCAGAGGGCATCTATCACTAATTTGAGAAACCTATTCCAGTATTTCACCATCTCATTGCAAAATATTTCTTCCTTAAACCTAATCTGAATTTATCCTCTTTCAGTTTAAAACCATTATCCCTTGTCTTATGGCAACAGGCTCTATAAAAACTGTCCCAACCTTTCTTGTGAGCCCCTTCTAATTATTGAAAAACTTCTTGAAGGTTTCCCTGGAGCCTTCTCCAGGCTGAACAACCCCAGGTCTCTCAGATTTTCTTCACAGCAGAGGTGTCTAAGCCCTGTGATATTTTTCATGGCCCTCCTCTGGACCTGCTCCAACAGGTCAATGTCTTGTTCTCTGAGGGATCCAGAGATTGTTAACAAAGTATACCAGATGAGGTCTCACCAGAGCAGAACTAAGGAGCAGAATCCCCTACCTTGCCCTGCCACACCTCCCTGGCCATACTGCGTTTGATGCAGCCCAGGACACGTTTTGCTTTCTGGGCTGCAAGTGCACATTGCTGGGCCGTGTCCAGCTTCTCATCCCCCAAAACCCCCAGGACCTTCTCCTGTGGGCTGCTCCTGATCTGTTCATCCCCTAGCCTGTGTTGATTTGGGCCTTGCCCTGATCCAGGTCCAGAACCTTCCTTCCAGATCAGGATCTTCACCTGACTGCCATGACTTTTCAAATATCAGAGTAGCTTGGCAACTCCATCAGCCCATTATTCCGGGACTCTGGGATGCATCTTGTCAGGTCTCATAGACTTATGTATGTTCAGGTTCTTCAGATAGTCACAAAAGTGATCTTCTCTTACAGTAGGAAGGACTTTACTTCCTCAGCCCCCTTTTTGCGGTATATCTGCCCAAGAGCTGTGGGAACAGACATTGCCAGAGAAGACTGAGGCCAAAAAAATTTCTTAAGTACCTCAGCCTTCTTTTCATCTCTTGYTACAAGTTCTGTCAGTCTTACTCATGGAGGAGAGTATACTTTATTTTCTCATATAGACTTTCTCTTGCTGACACGCCTGTAGAAGCCCTTCTTACGATTCTTTGCATCCCTTGCCAAGTTAKCTCCAACTACATCTTCATCTTCCTGATTTCATCCCTCTATAATCAGGCAGTTTTCCAGGATATCTGGCTGYGCTTCCACTGCCTGTGCATTTCCTTCTTACCCTTTAGTTTGACCAGCTAGTCTCAACTTAGCCATGGTGCTCTCTTGCCTTTCTTTACTTGTGGATTTCTTGCACCTGTGGATTACTAGATCTTGAATTTTATGGGAAGTGTCCTGAAAGATCTATCAGTCTGTTCTGCTCCCTTGTCCCTGAGGACATATTCCCAGGGGCTCCTATTAATTAATTCTTTGRCTGGAGGTTCCTTTCCTAAAATTCAGCATCTGACTTTACTCTTTGCCTGACTCATATCCCTCAGGACTGCAAACTCCACCAATGCAKGAGCAACTTGGCCTAGTGGGTAGTGTCCCTGCCTTTGACAGAGGCTTGGAACTAGGTGATCTTTAAGGTTTCTTTCAACTCAAACCTTTCTATGATTCTGTGATTCTTTGACCACKGAAGTTCAGGCCACTTCCAATCTTGATGTCAGTAATTAGCTAGCCCACTTTTGATGATGACCATYATCCATCCTCTCTGGTAGGGCTGCTTATTATCTGGCTTAAGAAGTTATCCTCCATGCACTTCAGGAGTCTCCTGGATTGTGATATGATAATTTTTCAGGAGATGTTGGAGGGACTGAAGTCTCCCAGCAGGACAAGAGCCTGTAAGTGCAATGCCTCCCATGGCTAGAGCAAGAAGGTTTTGTCAGTATTTTTTTCTGATCAAGCGGCCTGGAGCAGACACCAACAACCAGCCTCTCTTTGTTGCCTCAGTCTCCAGTTTGTAACTTTAAGCTGTTAACCTGTTTGTGGCTGTTCCTGAGAAAAAACTCTTTGCAGGGTATCCATTTATTGATGTAGAGGGCAATGTCTCCACCTCTCCTTCCTTGTCTGTCCCTTCTGAGCAGCATATGGTCCCTGATAGCCACTCTCTAGTCAGGGGATTCATCCCACCAAGTTTCAGTAGTGGCAAGTAGGTCTTATTTCCAAGTGGCACAGTGGCTTCCAGCTCCTGTCTGTAGCCCATCCTGTGGGCACTAAGCTGTCAGCTGTGCCACCTTCTTAGAGGAATAGCCCTTAATCCTTTTGAGACATTTCAGTGGCGTTTCTCTCTTGGCTTCTGTTACCTCAGGAGCTCCTGGCTCATCTTCAGAAGATGCACTGCACTGCAGAGTAGCCAGCATGTCTCAATGCATTCTCATTAGATTCCATAGTGAAAAAGAGGGCAACCTCTGTTCCTGCTCCACAGTAGTCCCAGCTATTGTATATTAAACTATAAATGACTTTAATGAAGTTAGAAGTGGGAAATTATTAGCTGTGGATGAAAAGTGTATATTGGGATTTATAYGGATTAAGATAATTTTTTTAATTCATAAATTCCATGAGCATATTTATATCAACTTTCAGTCAGAGAAATTGTTGTATTTAATTTCTGCTTACATTKAGAGATACTGCATGAACTGCCAGTGAATTTTAGTCACTGATATGATATAGGAACACTGGCATGTTTCCAGAAAGACCTCTGGTTAATGGGCATTGGTTTGAATCCTTGCACTTCCAGCATTTAGGCTTCACAGAACGTTATTGGACTTACAATATTGTTTAAAATAAAACAAATTATTTAAGCCAGATTTTTTTATAGATATATGTATATATATATATATACACACATAAAAATGTTGAATATTTTTATCCATATTATTGATTTTAAACCACTGATTGGTAAAAATATTTTCAAGTCATAGAAATTATGCATACCACAGATACCATTCTGTCTGTTAATAGGATTTTACATGGATATTCCCTCTGAAGTAGATTTGCAAATTGAATTTCAATTTCCAAAGAAAAGTGAATACCTACAGGCTTTTTGCATTTTTGCAACATGACTATATTTTTAAATTACTCTGTAATTTTCAAATTTGGCAAGAAAAGTACTGGGGTCTGGGCACAGAAGGTCCCAAAATGTTTTGTGTTTATTTTTTCACTTTGCTACAGATTTCCGACATATCTTCCACTGTACTTTTCCTTCCCCATTTGAGAAAAGACTGAATAGATCCTTCAAAGTTTTACTGTGATRCAAATCACGCAGAAGAAGCTAAGTAGATGGCTCAAAAATTTACAAGTCAGATTGATCCCCTATTTTACCTAAAAAACTCAAGTGACACAAGAAGAAAATGTTACTTATACAGTTGCATCACTGAAAAGCCTGGGTAATAACAAGAACCACACCAACATTTAAAAATGGGATTTTGTACACCAAGGAAGTGACAGTGGCCTATTTGTGTTCTGTTTCTGAAGCAGCAATACTATGTGGAATTTGTTTCTTAGTTAAAGATACATAAAACCATCTGTCCCCATAAAATTTGTACTCTCAAATAATACTTATTTTACTATCTATTACAGAATTTTCAGCACWAAAATTTTAAAGGCTGTACAGACAAATATATTTTTCTCTATWTTACAGAAAGATAAGTGAGGATTTTTGCAAGAAATTCCATCATTAATTCAACAACGATATAAATAGCCTAAAAAAAATCTAAGATGAACATTATATCAAGGCTTCTGGCAGCAGACTACCTACCCCTACCTGATTTATCAATGAAAACAGAGAGAAATAATACTATTGCTGTAACTAAAAATASAAACTTTTAATCAAACAAGAGCTAAAAGTCCAATATTCTATTCAGTGAATTGAAAACTCTTCTACCAGGTCCCAGAAAGTTTACCRATTCTCAGTTACGTTCAACAACTGATCTTGTTTCCTAAAGCAAAGCCTGGTGAGACAGAGGATATTGGAGAGCTTGGAAACTGTCACCTAGATTTACAGGGCTTGGGAGATCATGTCAGCAGTTTGAAGTGATTTTAATAATTTTAATAACTACCTCTCCTGTTTTCAACAAATTTCATCAACTTGCTCCTCTGAGGACCCACACACCTGACTCTTCCCTACATGACTATCATTGCCCTGTCAACAAGTCTCTTGTGCTCCTGATGGATCCATGCTCTCTCCACTTGCTCATGAGATTTTGTAATCACTTATGCTCGTTCCAATATAAAATCTCTTCTTCATTTTAACTACCACTTAAGGTCARACACCACCTTAAATCCAAACTGACTCAAGGAAGTTAGGATGTTCTCTGTCCATCATCAGTTTTCACCTATGCCTACATCAATCCCAAAGCCTTGCTCACCTGAGCAGTGCTGTCTGATCGTTTAATCATATTTCTCCATGGATAGGACCAAAGTYAGTGAGTCATTGCAACAATAGTAAACTTTTCTAATTAAAAGAATGATTAAATACCAGAGTGTATTGTCTTAGGGAGATGAGTGTCTAYTAAACTTCTCTAATGGCTCTGAAGTAAAAATAGCTCAGACAGTTAAAAAGTACAATTCCCCCTTTCTTCAGCCCTTGCTTTTCTTGGAAGTGCTCCTCCTGTACCATGAGTAGAAAAAAAAMCAGATGTATCTGCAGGCTGAAATTATTACTGTTCAAAATTCAGCATCAATATATCTGTTTTCATAAACTAATATGTTAGGATTATGAATTGTGGTGCCTGAAATCCTAACACATGGTTGCTTTTCCTGTTCCGTTTTGGAGGATCTGAGGACATGGGTCAGAGTGGCAGTGTATCATGGCTGTACATCTCCAAAGAACACCAAACAATGTCAAGTGGACTAGGCAGATCTATACATGAAAAGAGGAGAGGTCATGTGTCTTTCAGGATTCTCCTTCTACTCATGTTTTTATAGTTCTATAAATAATTCCTAATTATATTAAGAAACACTGCACTAAATGAGAGATCTGCAAGATCTGGCTCTTCTTGCTGCATGGAGATTTTACTTGCCACAGTCTAAGTTGCATAGAGTCTGACAAAGATATTTTCATCATATTTACAGATAGTCTCTGTGTAATCATCTTGTGTAGATAAGAAACCTAAGGATGTTCTAAAAGACGTAAATCATTTAGATACTTTTATTAAAGATTTCACATGTGGTACAAAATTTGATTTTCTGTTTCAGTTATCATTTATCATTATACATTTACTAATTCAGTAAGCATCTTCTCATCTCAACCTTCTTCCCACTCATCATCTGGGAWAAATAGATTTTATTCTGATTTCCCAGAAAACCTCTTGAAGCTGTCTCATTTTGAAAGAGAAACAAGTATATTTGAACTTACATGTGTTCAGCATTACTCTCTTTAATAACAGATTCTTCAGACTAATAAAAAGTAGTAAAGAGAATACAAAAAGCCCAGAGAAAAAACAGAACCCTTCTGAAATCACCGACTGGGAGTTATCCAGACTGAATTGAACTTTGCGTAATGTTGAGGCTGGATTTTGGAGGAACAACATGAAATGATTTTTGATATTTTCTCAAGCAGATTTTATCACTTCATAATTTCTTTTCT
>JACDOX010000012.1:291752-364781 GCA_014549065.1 Cardinalis cardinalis | reverse complement strand
CCTTCCCTTCCCTTCCCTTCCCTTCCCTTCCCTTCCCTTCCCTTCCCTTCTTTTGAAACATAACAACACAATTCTCTTGCTATTTTGCCATGAATTAACACTTAGGAGTCCTGAAAAATAAATCCTCACTAAACACGAGCTTTAACATGTAAAATTTTCAACAGCCTTCCAACTCCTCAACAATACATTTTGTCCTTAGATCAGAATAAATACAAGCAAAAAAGACTCTGGTTTTGTTAGCAAATTCAGTGATTTTAATTCATCCCCTGAACAATACTTTCCTCTGATTCATCACAAACTTTGAGCTATGTATACATTTCAACATTTTTCTTCATTTGACAAGGAATTGTCTCATCTTTTCCTTTTGAACAACTTCTACTAATGTTTAAGACTACACTTTTACGCTGCTCTTTTTGTATTTTGTATAAATCTTTCTAGCCTCTCTTTTGAGCAGTTTCCTTTACTTATATCGATTCTTTGACTAAAACTACCTCAGAATAGGTGCTCCCCCTTTCCTGGTTTGGGGCAATGGTTTTCCATGGGCAGTGCCGGGCACAGCACTGCTGGAGGCGGTCGGGGATAGAGCTGTCCATTGTGTGCAGAGGGACAGTCCTTGCTTTCTGCAGGAGCTAAACTCCTACTGATTGCTCCTAAAGGCRTCCTCTCTTCTTGTACCCCACTCACTGCTGTGCCCCAGAGGGCAGGGGCACTGCTCTGTGTCCCACCTGGGCACAGTCCTGTCAGCAGAAAGAGCAAATTGCTCTCACCTCCATTTCGCTGGGGACCCRGCAGGAGGGAGGCAGTCAGCATTTTTGAGAATCATATTACCTGAATTTGAAGATCTGAATACCAACCTAGTTTCACATGCCCTGAATGTTTGAGTTTACAAGGTATCTGTTTCTCTCCTGAGTCTTGTGCTAATTAGATGTGCTGTAATAAATAATTGGATATTTTTATGGGTTTCATTTTCTTTTTCTAGCATTTTACTGTCTCCTCAGATGAAGCAGYGATTTAAAAATAGTATAAATGATGACTTAGATTATCCACATTTCTTGTGTCTTCAATTTGTTACTTCTTTTTTTTAATAAACTTTTATCTTAAAACAAAGTATGGSAGAAAAATATTATTAAGAAAAGGTTTTGTGTTTAATTTCCTCAAAATAAGATCCACTATTCTCTTTTTCCTCTTAATTTGCACTAATTTTTTGGTCTTTTATTCCCATGTCCATTGTTTCAGTCTCCTGCTTCTGAGGTAGATATCTTTCAGTTTTTAATGAAGACTCCAGATCTTTTTTCTATTCCACCAATTTTGAGTTCTGAATATAAAAGTTATACAGTTTTTAGCAGTTCTATCAGATGATACAATTAATAGGCCCCTTTTTCTCRGATATGTTAGGTTTACTCTGTCTTTCCATCACTGAGAAATCTGATTTCGGTTTTGGTTTTACGATATTTATCCACTTTTGATAAAAATCAGCATCATATTGTTGCCCTTTCTTATACTTGACAAGTTAGCAATGAACAATATTTATCACTCAGCAGAGTTAAAAGAATTTCAATAGATTCTTACCTGTAATTCTGTTTTTCATTTCCTATGTGAAATCTGTCATATTGTGAATATGCTCGGTTTCCTTCCCAGTCCATTAATTCAATTCTTAGAGAATATTGCCTCTGACTTGTTATTGCAAAGATAAATTCATTTCCCAGCCAATGTTCACCTGATGGGCTACCAAAACCCTAGAAAAAATTGGCAAAATAACTAGATGTAATTACTGTAATTGATAAAGCCTATATACAATAATAAAACCATCATTATATTTTACCTGTGCATTCTAATTACTGGTCAGAGCTTTCTTTGCTCCACTTTGGTGTTCTCCAAAATGATTCCAGTTAATATATTTGATGTAGGAATGTTATGCARTTCAATTGGTGTTTGCAAGGGCAGCTGAGGTTATCAGCTGGAAATCACATTACAGGTCCATGATATCAATAGCATGATGCTGTATTTGCACGTGCTTCAGTGGGAATACTTGACACAACAATATTCTATAATGCATTCAATATGGTGTTAAACCTTGYTATCTAGCTCTTCTCTCTCACCTTGCTCTCCTCACATTTCATATGTTCAGGTGATCTTATTTCTGGTTAAACAAAGGATATCATTTACAAACAGGAAAAAATAATAATGAAATAAAAAGTATAATTAATTTTCAAAACCAGACATATGTTTTCCTAGACATATGCTTTTATACATCTTCCAGGTTTTAAAGTTGTTTAAATTGTAGTCAATATTTTACTACATTAAATGTAAGGTTTTATTAAATGTCATTAACTTGTTTACTATATATTAGAATAATTGTTCTTTTAAAATTATTTGTTCTGAGAACTCTTCAGTCCATTTTACATTTTTCTTTTTTTTTTCWCTTTAAGCAGTAAAAATTATTTTCAACTACAGTATTTACTTGTGAAGAATGACTCCAACATGACTGTGCTTATTCATATTTCTTAAGATGGGAAAAATGGGAACCAGAAATCTCCTGATTTGCTTACAGTGGCATACAGGGGGTGTTTTAGAAGATCCTGTGATAATTTCCTACTCAAATTAAATGAAAGATTGGATTATTTCCAGAAAGCACATATCAAGAGACTTCCTTGGGACTAAAGGTTAGATAATGAGAAATGCATCTGTGAGACGCATTGGCAAGACATCGATCTTCTCTATATAATGTTTCAGCCACTCCTTACATGAGATGAAAACACTGAAAGAGGAGCTCTCTCTCTTCTTTCTTTATTGTATTGCTGTGGCTCCAGCCCTGATTAGTTGTGTCTCTGGAGGATGAAATCCTGCCTTCCCAGTGGCCATGTGGTAGCACAGGTAATGCTCAGGCAATGGATAGGTATATCAGCTGAAAACTTTTAAAGTAAATTAATGAAAAAAATTTAGAATCTTAAAAGTTTGACTGGTCCAAAAAATAAAAATGGAGGAAACTTTTTTGTTGTTCCTAGAGAGAGAGAATTACTGTAGAAAGTACTTTACTCAGGACATATTTTTGTTTACATGACCCCACCTAAACATATATTTGGTGACTCGCTGATAGTAGAGGCTGAGAAGACATGCCATGTTTGGGTATGCTGAACTGACTAACATATTTTGAATAAGYGTCTCTGCCTTTTAACTCAGAGACCATCAAGAGATACCCATGGACAAAGTGTCTCATCTGCAAGAGCTGAAATTCAGTAGTCTGTGGCAAGTCCCAAAGAAGTTTCAGACTGGAATGTGAGARCACACTGTTAGTTGGCTTTTCCTTTCCTGCATGTTATTTCATTATATCCTCTTTCTCCAGTAGACTATTTCCTATAGAAATCTCTGTAAATACTGGTTGTAGGTAATAGTGGTGATATCCTGCTTTGAACCCATCTGTCTTGCAGTATGAGCTGCTGCTCCTCAGGTTTTCCCATTATGATTCTTTCTGTTATTTCTCACTTGCTGCTTTGATGGCATTCACATTTTTATTTGACTTCATACAGTGTTCCTAAAACACAAAAAGACTTGTTCCTCACCTGTATAAACCCTGCCTACAGGTGGCACACCTTTCTGTAGTTATCACTGTTTTCTGGCTTTSATTCTTTCCATCTTCTTGCCTTGTCTTTCTACTCTTGACTGTCCCACCTGGTGTCTCCTGTTCCAGTAGCCTTGGCAGTGTCATACCAGAGCAGTTAGTGGTTTGTCTCTGACATCCACTRTCACTATCACTCATCTCAGAGTAAGGTAAAATATGCTCTGCATAGAGTACCTACCAGGAGGTTTGTCTCCCTAAAATCCAGGAAGAAGAAGTAGAACATTGTTGTTTGGATATCAGTCAAATTAGGTTTTCTTGGAATTTACATGGCTTCTTATTCACATTATTATTATTATTATTATTATTATTATTATTATTATTATTATTATTATCTGTGTATCTTTAAGTGAAGATTATCAGGAAATTCTTTCTGCCTTTTTCCCAGTGCAGGAAAGCTGAGGAGACTCCCCTTTGAACTGTTGTTTATTGAATTGTATATATTTTATCTCATTTAGATAGCCTCTTCAAGATGTAACACATGCAGTGTTTTAACATTATATGATCCCTTATGTGTTTTATAGAAACTCCAGACACCATATATAATTTTTCTGAAATAATGATTTTTATCCTTCAAATTTTCACCTCCTTCTCCCTTTTTATATGTATTATTGCACTAAGATGAAAATCTATCACTAAATGGTTTGCTCTCTTGACCAGAGAAAAGGAAGCTGCAACAACAGGGAACAAAAGAAATATAAAAAGAAATATTAAAAATTATGAGGAAATCCACCACACTAGTTATGAAAAAAGGAATCATACTATCAGGGGCTACAATAATGAAACTCAGATTTGAAATTCCTAGAACAAGATTATTTTTTTTCCTTGACAGAAGTAACTTCTTTTTAAACAAACTACTTGCTTTTATGAAAAGAAAACCAAGGAAGTAAGTGAGATATAAAAYATTTCTCTGAAGGAAGGAATGTTCCAAAGGAGAAGCAGTGTGCTTTATTAAACACCTAACATGGCTAGAAAGATATAAACAAACAAATAGGCACTCAAAGCTTTCAKAGATGTAAACCAGAGAGGAGCAGTACATTTCTGTTAAGCACAGAGCTGGCAGCAATTTCTTCAAGTATAATTTTATTATGCCAAACTCAACTGTTTCCAACCTGTATTTAGTCTGCAGTTTACTGCCTCTACTTCAGAGCTGAAGAAAGACTTGCATGCATCCTGTTTTTCCCAGATACTTTGTCTGACTTAATAACTACACAGCTCTCCTTGTTTATATCTTACTTAGACTGTCTCTACCACAAGAACACTACTACTTTGATGGGATATGTAAACTTTTGTGTGCAGAAGAAAATGGCATAATATTAGCCAAAAAAACCCTGAAAAACATGATTTAATTTTGTGTTTCCATTCCCAACCCTGAGGCTGGCAAAGAAAATGGCTGTGCCTGGTTCTTTGATTTCTTTCAGAATCCTTAGCTTTCAAAGAACATTTCAGAATCTTGTCCTCTAATACAATTTTTTTTTCTTGTCTCAGTTAGAAAACGTAGGAAAACAAACTTGTGTAATTGGTATGCCCACCTGTCCTATATATTTGTGAAATGCTTTTTGAACACTTTTGAGGTTCGGWTAAAAATCACACAAACTTGAAGTTCAGCAATGTTTCAGAGAACTGGTGTCTGTGATGAGTTGCTGCTGGCAGAATTGCTGAAGGAGAAGCCCAGCAGTTGCCTATTCCAATTGCTACAAGCAGACAGAGAGCAGCCAGCCAAGTGCAGATGCTGAGCAAATATTGCCTCAGAGGTTCTTACACATCTGGGAGAGATTGAGGGACATAAAGGGGGAACTTGAGCTTTTACCACAGAGAATCCTAGAAAATAACAGGGAATATTATTAATAATGAGAATGGGACTTCTATGTGGGACACAGGACAAAAGTCCACAGAAAAGCAGACCTCATCAATTTTGATGTTCATGGGAKAATTCAGTAATTGTTTTGTAATTAAAATTCAGTAATGAAAAATAAGCATTTTAGTTAGCAGACCATTTGGGTTTATACTGCTGCTCAAATCTGTGGGGCCCCAAGTGATAAGGTGCCTAAAGTCTTCCCTAAGACCATGCTTGTCATTTATGGACTGATACCTAAGATTTAGGACAAGAAATTTGGTTTTGAGAATGCCTTAGGGCAGTGTTAAAAGTTAACATTAGGAGTGACCTATTTCAGGCCMATAGTTCTTATTAAATATATTTGTTTCCCAGTACATATAGACATTTTCAAAAAACAYTTTGGGTTCTTCATTCAAATAGTTATAGCAAATGCTTCCAGAATATTTSTGTTAAAGTTTAGTGCCTAAACTCAAGGAATTATGTGAGGTGATCCAAGTCATCCTCAGCTATCAATCCACTAGGAAAAGGAACATCTGTATTTCATGAATGTGTTTGCAGTTAACTACATTTTAAGACTCTCTGAAACCCAGTGGGTCTTAAACACTGTTCTRAAATTGCATTTTAAATGACTAAGAGACTATTTTGTCATTATCTTTCTATATTTTGTACATGATATGTTTCCAAATAAAGAGATTAATTCTTTAAACTCTACATTTTATTCCAAAAACACTCAATTTTTCTTTCCCTAGAAATTTGCATAATAATTTGGGATGGCTGGCAAATTAGTGGCTTTAAGTTCCCAAAAGAGTGTTTAATGTAATAGGAAAAGATCAGTAATTTCCAAAAGTTCTCAGCATTCTCCTTTATTTTCCTCACTAGCTCTCTATGGAAGCATATATGGAGAATATATGGAAGCAGGGAAATATGCTTACATTTTCATAATATGCTTTCTTATCTCTCTGCTATTAATCACAAAAAGGATACACAAATGTTTACACTGATCCAGCACAGATTATTATAATGCTTCATTTATTCTTCACAAACAGAAAAAAAATACTTTTGCTGCTGAMAATTGCACTAAGATCATATTTTGGCAAAGGCAGATCTCAAATAAGACATAAAAATCACAATAAGTAAATTCTTTTATCCAGGTTTTGTCATTGAGAAACAATAAAGTAATTTTTATACTACATTAGAGCAGATTGTTCTTGTTAATATAATTTTTTTTCAGAGAAAAAATAAAACAATATGGAACTTTACTGACAAATGTAAATCCATTTTTGTAGTTAGATGAAGCAAAGGGGTTTTCTGTTTCTATATAACTATATAATAAATTCTGTAAATTCTGACTTAATGCTTAACAGCTATGCAAAAATAAAGAAAGATTTTATTGTTTTTTGTATGGATTAAAGTACTTAGAGCTAGGAATCAAAGACAAAAGCACATKATTGTATAATATTTATTCTAGATGACATCTGACTTCTACATCATCTCATTTTCAATTTCAATTTGGTTATTAACGGAGTCCAAACTACTAAARCAGTCATAAGTACAAAGAAATAGTACTGGTTTTAAAAATGCCCTTAAAAATTTTAAAAGTTGATACTTATTCAAAAATAATAAGTTGGGTGCAAAAGAATTTTATTAGCTTTGGCAAAATCTGTGAGGGTATTCTGCCTGAATCATGTTGCTCCAAGTTCATTAAACAATTATCTCTCTTACTTTATTTATTTTGTCTGATAATGCTCACAGGAAGSTTTGACTTTTTATAGACAAAACAAATTGAAACCAGACACAGGCAATATATCCAATGGGTTCATCTTCTGTCAGACAATTCAATGAATATAGCAGATAATAATTTAGTGTTTTATAGCAGCAGCGACTTCCCAGAAGCCATAWAAAATATTCGGTTCCTTTTGTCTTAGTTGAGATTATGGAATGGATATTGTTTAAGAAGATAATTTCCAAAAAAATATTTGTATATGTTTTTGTATACTTGTAGATTTTCATTCCCATCACATTATATTATTCATTCTCTTATTTTAAATAAATATTTGRTTTATAGAAACTACTTCCATTTCCTCAGACATTTATTTTAATCAATGTTACATACAAGAATATTGGAAAACAATTCTAAATATTCAGATTTTTTTCTCCTAGGAAGTACCAACACATATTTGATGGCAAGTTTTAAAAACATATTTAGATTGAAGCCAGATACTTTCTCAAAAGACTAAAAGAAAACGAAACTATTGTCAGTTTAAATAAAGAACTAAATATCTGTGTAATCTGCCTGAAAATCTTGTTTGTAATCTGCAGCAATTCAGTCTGTTGCACTTCATTCTAGACTTGATATATTAGTAGAAATACAGAAATTAGGTTCACTTTTTACTTTTTCCTTCTCAAACACACAGTATCAGTAGCAGCAAAGTTCCCAATGAATAAAAATCACAGTGACAGAATGAAGTGCAAATCTTACACAAAGGTTACCTCTGGCTGGGCAAGGGGCCCAAAACAGCTCAGTTGGCTACAAATATTTCCTAAAAATAACCAGGACATCTTCCTCTAATATCTGAGTTGGACTCTTAGATATTAATCAGGAACAACTTYCAGGCCTGGATTTCAATCTAACTTCCTTACTATGTAAATGAAAACAGGAGAGTATTTCTTATTGAGACAAATTACATTAAGAGCCTTTATCCCAAACCACCTTTTTCACTGTAGGACAAGTGGATCCTAGRAATGCAGAGACACTTAGTGTGGCTTCTAGTAAGAGCATCCCAGGGACATAGGTATGTATTAAAGAAAAGAAAACTTWTTTTTTGTGGTCTAAGAAAAGTGAATTTTGAGCTTTCTGATAACTTTCTGACTCATTATTTGCAAAGAAATAAATGGTAAGTTTTAGGGCTAACTATACAAAATGCAAGAAAAATATCGAGAGAAGGTATTTTTGGTCATTTCAGACAAAAGGAAAAACTTTTGGGGTGTAGGACTTAATTCTCTTCTCCAAATACACTGATTAAGTAGCAAAATGAACATGGCTAGGAGCACAGATGCTACAGCAAAGACCAAAAGTTTGGGAGTCTGAGAAAGGACTTGAGTTTCAGCCACATAATCTGTCTAAATAGAGCATCAAATTTATGGATTGTTTTTGAATCTCATGCTTGGGCTCAGCTGGTAGTCTAAACAGCTGAACAAGAATAGAAGCTGACTGACATCAAAGTCAAAAAGTTATACTTCTAATTTGACACGAACCCCAAAGCGAAGAGCTGCTCCACTRAATTCCAAATGGAGCAGATCATAGAGAAGAAGAGAAATGCTGTTCCACAATTAGAGCACACAACTGCTATTTGGGAAGAGCTCTGTTAAAATTCTACTATATTTTCAAGTCACAGATTTTAAAAGCAACTTCAYTGAAACTCACCTGGCTCTTCTAATATAGCATTTTCATCTTGTGGTTAGAACACTTCTTTAATGACTTTAATCTTTTTCATGGTGCTCTACAAGAGGCTGTTAGCATAACTAAGCTAGATCTTGTTATCATTATATAAAATTTATTAATAMATGTCTTTGGAATACCACATGAGTCTTATCAGTACAAATTAATGCTCTTAAATTGAAGCACTAGTGGCAAAGCAGCRCCAGCATACATCCATGTGTCAACAGAGCTCTCGAAACTGATGTTATCCAGTAATGTTTGCATAGGAAAGACTGTGCTGAGTATAACACACTTAAAAAACACAACTGTGCTCCAACACAAAATTGTGTTTAATTTCATATCCAAAAATTTTCTCCAAAATAAAGAGGATGCTTCCTTTTGTAGTAACATCTCTGGTGCCCAATATGGTGTTCCAACTCTCTCTGAGACAAATATTGTTTCATTCTTGTTCCCTTACATAATTCTGTTGAAGCTTACACTGTAGATTAAGGCTTGGTGAGGACCAGAACAGTTTAATGAGCATGTTTTCATAAAACARAGTATGGTCTCTCACCACTTCAATATCATGTCTATTTCTACTGGACATACTGGATTTAGGTCTCTGGAGAAGCAGAGAAAGTGCTGTGTCTTTTCATAGCACTGATGAAAGTAACAATTATCTGAGTAACTGCTGCAGTCAGAACAGACTTTTTATTACACCAGCATGACATGCCATTCTTTATCACAGAAGGGTGGGTCTCTGTGAAAGGCGTTACTCATATAATATCTTAATACACATTCCACTCAACAAAAATCATTTCCTTATATCCAACTCACTTGGAAAATGTGTGAAAAAAACAAATTACTTCCATGTCATCTACCCCAGTCCCTTGAAGAAAATTGTCTATTTTCAGATGTAAGAAATATATGACTTTAAAGCATACTACTATAAGTAATGAATTTATTGCTATATGTTACAGAATTATTCACGTCTTGAGTGTGCCTTGTAATCATAATTCAGTCTTATAAGCTATTCATTCAACACATTCATTCAAGAGTACCACTACTCCCAATCTGTCTGGTTTGTTTACACTACAGAAATATAACTTTTGTCTTTTCCAAGGTCACAYATTCCCTAGTTTTCGCCTTTCTCACAGGTCCATCCTGTTCTCAAATCCTTCATTTTGCAGAAGGGACCATGCTGTTATTACAAGACACTTTATTAACTGCATCATGCTACTGACAGGGAAAAAAACACAAAGCCATCTCAGCTGAAGATATTATGGGATTAATCTCCAGCTAGTAGCTAGATGGATTGATGTAGTACAGATAGCTTTATCAAGGCTCTTTTCCTTTCAGAAATTTGTTTGTATTCCTTTCCTACTTCAAGATTATCTACAAAATGCCTGCCTAGGTTCTTTGAACCAGTAATTCTGTCCCTCACAAGTATTTCACTAAGACACARGGGGAAGAAGAATCTGTGAAAAATSCTCTGAAAATTTCCTGTGCAAACAGTGAAATTGTCTGAGCTCTAACACCAAAGTAGCCCTATCCCAGCTGTCATTTGAGAACAGCTGATTACCTGACACTGCTTGGGTATTTTCTGTGCATGTTATTTGAGTCAGACCAAAACTAATCTAAAATTCAGYGATCTTTTGTCACAAGACATTTTTGAGTCCTCTTTTGAAGAACACAGGGATACATCTATCAATGCAAGTGTGAAGATTTCATGACTGTAACAATGAAGAACATACCTTAAATAGTTCTAATTCTGGAAAAAGATTAAAATTCATTCAGAGTATCTAGCTTAAAAAAAAAGTGAGAATTATGAAAAATATTGTTCCCACAGTATGGGCTTTCAAATTATGAGTAATTTTTTTTCTATCAAGAGCATTCCCCTCAGCCAAGCCATATGGTTTCTGTAATTTTTGCTTAAAATCCCACCCACATCTGAAGTTATTTTGCACTAAGACCGTGGAACCAGAATCAATAAGCTTACACACCCAATTCTAAAAGGTGCTTTATGCATTTTTATGTAGTCATTGTCTCACTTGAAAAAGAAAGAGATGAACATAATGTCCTAATTACTGAAAGGGGTTGGAGCTCTGTCGGTAATTATTTGATTAAATATCAAGTATTCGAGTATAAAATATAACCTGAACACTATTTGTAAATGGATACAACTACAACAGAGAATTATCCATCATCAGTTAATGCTCCAAGAGGAAACTACATCAGCTTGAGTTTTTGTCTCTTCATTCAAGACAAATACAATATAAATGGTGGTGAATACCTATTTTGAACGAGAAAAATGTGCAAGTTAACATTGCTACTGAAGCAATATGGAAAAAAAAAAAAAGAAATGTCACAGTTTCAAAGCAAGAAAGGTGGGCAGGGAGAAATACAACAGAACTTGAAACTTGAACTAAAACTTTCACAAGAGAAATTAAAATTTTAAGCCTTAAAGTCTTACAAGAGGCGGAGACCACAAAATTAATTAGGAGGCCATGTTCTAAAACAGGAGCTGAACAGTTTGCAAATACAAATTGAACGAAGTAACATCTGGAAGTTTTCAGAATGAACTGAACAAAGACACTGAAAAATAAAGTCTATTGAAATGGCAGCTCTTATGTATAATTCAGGCTTGTAAGACTTACAAAGACTAGCAAGATGAAAACATGAGGTGACCAGCAACCTCACTACCACAAACAAGAAGGTCTTCCAGGAAATATGTAGGCTCTCTGTCTAAACAAAAGCTTACTCACAGAGGTGGATTGTGGGATGTATATAACAATGTGTAAAAACCATCGTGTCTAGAAGGAAATCAGAGACATAGAGTCCAAAGATGTGTTCAGCTGTCCTTTAAATAAGCAGAAGACACAGACCACCAGGCTTATTATAATAACTTAAAGTTACTGAGGCTCTCAGGAAAGTCAGGCTATTCCAGATAACACAGTTTTAATTCCCACTAGAATTGCATCCATAAACACTTCCTGAGAAAGTTCTGGTGACTACCTCCGTGGTCTGGCTCTCAGTGTGTGAAGAATTTAAGCCACAGAAGAACATAAATTATCCTGCTCTGGTGTCATACCATGTATGCACTATGGAGACAGACATCAATGTGACCCAACAGCTTTACAGAAAAAAGAAAAAGAAGAAACTGCAACAGGARTGGAAGTGGTTTTGTAGATATGCTCTTCAGGCACACACAAATGCTACTGATGATTTCTGAAACAATTGGCAGCAGACTTGTTGTAAGCACTGAACTGTTGTTGGACTCTTAGATATTAATCAGGAACATGAAATTAAAGGAATGTGAAATTTAGTGCTGAACATCATTCTTGCCTCAAAGAAACCAAAAGAAAAAACAGCTGCTGATCAGGAAGGTAGGAAGTGGTTGCCATATAGCTTAGAAATTCATCTTTGTGTGTACTATGCACAAGTGATCCTAATCTAGCTCATGACATGAATGATGAAAAGAAGTGATAGGGTTTTTTTTCATTGGAGAGTGGAAAGTAGCAATTAAGACATAGAGTACAATTAAATACTGACATGCAAGAAGAAAACTAGCTAGGAAAAAGGTTGCTGTGAGCTGGCTAGGGCACGTAATTTCAAATACCTACTGAGAGTTTTTCTCAAATGAGAGAAAGCAGGAAAATTTACATGTCTGAGGAAACTCCCAACAGACTCAACCCCAAAGAAGGCCCCCTAGGAAACTCATAGTGAATGTTGGGCTATCAAGTGTGGAATAAATTTAGAGAATTTMATGGGAATTATTAAACTAGACATGCTAGAAGGCTAGAGAATAGGGAATTCAATACTCCATCACCTAATTTGGCAAAAATGGAGACAGTCACTGGGAAAGGTGCATTCATCCAAGAACTGAAAACTGGAAAATGATCAAGCAGTCTTTACAGCCAAGTTAGCACATGAGCTAACCATTTACTAAGATTTGATTATTGCTAATAACTGCCTAATAAATGCCAAAAACTGTGTCTTGGACAGAAAGCTTGTAGAAAACCCCCGTCTAAAGGGTCTTGGGTTTGCGGATGGCAAGCAATAATTTTAAAGCGATATTCCCCTCTAGWGATCAAAACTCTTAATAGTGTTTTACATTTACATTTACTCAGGTAAGAAAATAGGAAAAATGCTTGAAATTTGCTTCAGGGTGATCTCACCTGCCATTAAAGACATTATTTGTTATTCCACTTCAATTTTCTCTGATACGCAACAAACAGTATAACAGAAAATGCATTGCAAAATGCAAAAGAACAGATGCAGTAGATACTGATAAGGAAAGGATGGAAGAATGAACTTATGGGACTTTCTCTGAATTTATTCCATTTAGCATTGACTGCACAAAACTCAAATGGCCCAAAAGATTTCTTGGTCAGAAATGAATTCTTAGAAACAAAGGTAAAAATTACACTGCACACCCTGAGACTAACAAGAAAATTGGAGGATACTGGGAACATATGCCCCTAAGCAAGAAGATACATAACCATCCTTGCACAACCGTGAATCTGCATAAAAGGTTATGCACTGATTAGCTGTTGTTTCAGATACAAAAGAAAGTGTTACTTTATTTTCCAGATTGGAGGCTGAATGCGCATGGAAACAGAGAACAAAAACCAAAACCAGGAAGAAAAATTAGTACCACTATTGCACTACCACCAACTGTGTGGCAATTTATGTATGAATTGAGTTGTATACTTTCTCCTCAAAAGATTTATGGCACCCTATCTCTCACTTAACCTGTTTACTGTATTGGTGTCCAGAACAGAACTGAAATGCTTCCATGTAAGCTGAAAACACCAGCATGAAACTGCATTAAAGACAAGGAGTGCCTCTCTGCTGTCAGTGACTCCTGTAAGCCAGCAGYGCTGTCACCCTTGCAGASACTGCTCCCTTCCCAAGGAAGCTGCTGTAGGGATCTGTTTAGAGCCAGAGCATATGTGCAGTGGCCTCCTGACACTGTAACAGCCAATAATTTGTGGGGCCTTTAGCAGCAGCGCAGGCTGGTGGCCTGAATTCCTGTCCAGCTCAGAAGCTGGCAAGTACTTGCTTACAGCTTAAAAACTTCAACAGTGTTCCAGATTTCTTTCCAATAAGAACTAAATGCACTGAAAATAAGTGAAGCCCAAGAGACCTATGGTTGCTGTTATTATACGATGATATTATTCCTGTTAGCTTTAGGACCCCAGTGAGTTATAAGCTCAAGAAGAATATCTTAACAAAAATCTCTATCTGAATGATGGGCTGAGAAAACACACATTAAGTTCAACTCCTCCAAGGAAGCCTAAGTGCCATCGTGGTGTTTCCCACRCCAGACTACCCAGCTTCCGCTAGAAGAAACACCAGGCTGATGTGTCAGGAAGGAGAGAGGTTGTGGTCCAACAGACATCACACACCCTCTCTGAAAAGCCAAAGAATTAAGTTWAGTGTTATTGGCTTAAAGCTCAGATGCTTTCAGGTATCAGGTAATGCAGAGAGTCCCCCAGCCTTTACCATTCTGCATTCAACACTTGGTATTATATGATAACCACAGAGGGGAGCCTAAGATTGTTACTTTGGTGAAACTGTTCATAGGAGCAGAGCAAGCATGAATCCCATCTTTCATGACATATAGGATAAACTGTCAATAAAAATCCAAAAGGGATCCTTTTTATTTGGTAGAAGTGATCCCTTAGAATACTATATCATTCCTAAAGAGAAGCAAAATTAATTCTGCTTGAACTAGACAAAACCAACAGAATCTAATCCTGTACAGATCCGCACTATTGTAAAGGAAAGGTGGAAGAAAATGACTAAGTGAAGGGATATATATAAAAACAGGCCATATGGGAAAACTTTACAAAGGGCTGTATTTATTACACTGCCTAAGATAATCTCAGGAGCTAAAAGCTGAGAAAATCMTTAATGTAATATGTATAAATTTTAAAAAGTCCATATGTAAGTTCCATAAACAAATTTTGATTTCCTCACTAGTAAAACTAGTAAAACCAAAATCTTCAAATTTTGGTTCCTCAAAATAATTTGTTGCTTTGTATTTTATTTGATTCTGTACCAAAATCAAGTAAAACAGTTTTCAAGTTTTCTGCTAAATTAAAGCAATATCAATTTGAATAGAAATTTCCAATTATTTAACTCTATTAAAAATATTCTTTTCATTTTAACATCACTTTAGTTRATATATATTATGAAATAGATTACGTCCTCTAGTTATCCATAAGAGCAGTAGTCTGACCCAGATAATTATTTATATTTTCAAACAATATTGAAAATAAAGCATCAATAGAATCCAAAATTAGATTTTGGTTCAATAACATGATATTATGTTTATTTCTGAATTTGTAAGTTCTACTACAGAACTTTTTCCCATAGAAAGTTTTACAGAACAGAACTTGCTTTTATTTGTAAACATTTAAAATTCTCTTTTCATTAGTGTTTTTTGAAAACTGAAAAAAACCCCTTTCCTCTGCCAGGCTGATAACAGAGTGCTAAAACTTCACTAGRAGTGTCATTGAAATCCAAGCCAGTCCTCAGAGACTCAGAGAATGGAGATCAGACAGAGACTGAAAAAATATGACAAATTATTTAGACTGGAGTAAAATTTTTTTGAGTTGGCAAAGGGAAAATAGCCTGCTTGAAGTCATGTCATCTTTGATTTGTTATTTATTTCCTTGTAATCCTATTTGAAGTATCAACATTTCCTGTACATTAACTTGATTGGCAGAGGTGCTGTATGACTTGGGATAAACCCCAGTAAAAATTTTTATTCCTATCTGCTCCAAATTCTGAATGAGTTCCTCTTAGCTGAAAACATCCTTGCCTTAGAAACATCATCATGTGCCTTTTACCTCTGAACATCACATCAAGTCAAAATTTCAGAGACAGACTGCAGCGTTCTGGCCTTATCTCATTTTAATCTCAGCAACTGATCTGAGAGAAACTCTAAATCAGGGGAAATAATATGCAACTAACTGAATAAAAATTATTTTTGAAAGTAACAGACATGATGAAAGGTAGTTCATAAAAGACTGCAGGACCAAACCACCACTATAGGAGGAATTATCTGTTTAGGTCAATAAGAAGTAGTATTTCAAATCTGACGCTTGTATGAATTGTACTGCTATTGCATGTTTTTCACCTTACCATTTTATATTCTTTCCAGCTTTTCTGAAAATCCAGACTTCCATCTTCTCGGTGTTGGATAACTGTCCATCCTCCTCCAGCAATTTCCATATTACAAAAGACCTACAACATTAAATAAAAAAGAAAAAATTAAAAACCCAAACAAAAAATAAAACAAGTTTGCAAGTTTGCATTGAAATTCTGATGTCTTGGGAGTGAGGGGAAGTATTTGTGAATGACAGTATTAAGGGAGTGTGTTTTCCTATGCACTCATGTTCTGTTCCCTCAATGTCATCCTCAATCATTTGGTAACAAACAATTCTCTCATTATGTTTAGTGCAATTGTCCCAGCAATGTCTCCTTTCAGTACATCACCAAGAATATCTCCCAGTCATCCCCTTCTATCTCTTCAGCTTTCCCCTTCACATTCCCTCCACGTTCTTTTTTCTACTTTCTCTGCAGTGCCCCTGAAACCACACCCTTCCTTTTAATAAACAAGATAATTCTCTCAGTGATAATAATGCTTCATGTAGCTTTTAGCAGAGTGTCATTTGGTCTCRGAGAGAATCTTGAAAATTCTTGCAGAAAACACTCATCCTAGAAGTCTGACATGTATCACAAATGAAGTTATTCTGTTTTCCTTTGAACTGTATTATTACCTACAGTGTTCCAGGCAGTGTCCCAAAATGGGACAGGTGACCTCAGAGCAAGYTGCCTTATAAGACAGAATGTAGGTAGAAACAGTCTCAAGATATGAGGTCTGTGAGACAAGGTCAGAAGTTAAGATACATACCCTGTCACCACTGCACTAAGAAAATTATAACCTAGATACCAAATATTCTGTGTATGAAGGATAATGAAACAARTTGACAATTTTGTTGACCCTTGATATTAGAACATTGTGTAGACTGAGATCTGTTATCAATCTTAAATAATCTATTTAATAATAAAAATTAATATTAACTTTTATTCGCTTCACTCTTTTTCATTATTCTTCCAAAAATAYAGAAGATAAACTATCAAAAAAATTAAAATACTGCTTGTCCATTTGCTTTTCTTAGTATGTKAGAAGCAGTAGTAATTTTTGTTCCTGTTTTTCTAGGACACTTGTTTTTAAGATCTAACTTTCGTAGGGCTACTCATTCAAGCAAATTTTCYTGATTTCATTCCCCTGGACTCAATCATGCCATATTGATGCACCTATCCTAAATTTCATTTGTCTGTGCTTTTAAAAGCTTTATTCTGCTCTTTAAGTAAAAATTCAGTATGTAAGAGTGTTGAAGAGGTTTAGCTTTTGGCACTCACATCAGCAAAAGTCAACCCATTAAGCACTGGTTGGCAATTTCAAGCTTTATATTGCTTTGACAAATTGGAGGTTATTATCCAACAGAGTTAAATAAAAATTTGTCCTGCAGTTGACTAGAGGACCATATTCTACCCTCAGGAAAAGCCATTCTAAATTTCTCCAACTCATAAGAACTGTCATGGTAACAATATGCAAGTGTTTTCRTTTTAATTTGCACCAGCCATGCCAAATGAAGTCCCTGTGAAAGTGCAGGAAGGAAATAGAATACCAGGACAAACATGAACTTCATTCAGGGTAACCACAAGAAAACCCRCAATTTTCTAGACAAATATTTTGGCCCTATTCCTTCTTTAGGGAAGCCACTGTGAGTCAAAACATTTATCTACAGGATTTAATGTCTTTATTCTGATTTACGGTGAGAACTTCTAAAAGATGGATTYACTTTCCTTGTAAGTCATTTCAAGCTCCCATGAATCCACTGCCAATTTTTCAAGCAGTAAATCCTCAACTGTATTAAGACTACTCATTCTAAAGATGCATGCAAATGTTGGGATTTTCATGGTACAATATAATGAAATACCTATAAAAAGACTGAAGTGTTCTGAGTAATATATCAAATTGAAAGAGAAAACAGTACAGTGAAAAAAAGATTTGCCAGCAGCACATTTTTCACTTGCCATCATTGTATGGTCTGGCACTTTCCACAGCGGTAGACATGAACACCTGCCCATATCAACAGGAGTTCCGTGGTGATTGTAGATGTTACTGTGCAGAGCTTTAGCCTTGTCTGTCCCAGAAAAGATCAAGGCACTCAGCCATTTAATACCACTTAATTTGTCCTGATACTTAACTYTCTATTAGAAAAGAAAAGGATGATAAAAAGTGACTGAATTTGTACGCATTATAGTTTCTGATTTTATAATTCATAAAATAACCTTAGAATAAAAGACCATCCAAAACATTGCACTCTTACTCTCCTTAAGTGCATGGGGAAAAATTCTCAAGCTCCTAAAAGGCAAATATGGGATTACTTCTACTTATTTTACCTTTATGGACTAAATTATTAAAACTTTTATAATTATAATTTAGAGATAAGCTCAATTGTAAAGTAAATGGAAGATGTGAAAATCCTACAAATTTCATTTTAGGTGCATGCACACCAAGACCCCACAAATCAACCTCACTGGCATGGAGCAACAAGTTCAAGACCAGACCTTTGCGATGCAGGGAATGTGTCTGTGCTATGCAGAAACAGTCTGATAATCACCATGTTGGAGGACAGCTTGCACAGTACAGGGGCATAACCTAAATTTAATGGGTTAAAATTCTGCCAGATATGCTCAGAGAGAGCATCAGCACCAATTCAGTGGGAAGTCCACAAGAAGAAAGTAAAGGGGGAGGAGTGAGGAGCACGGCCCTAGCAATTGCTTTTGCAGAGCCATGAGGACACAGACCCAGGAGTCCAGCACAGGGGTGGAKAACATTGCATTTTCAGTGTGGTGCATCCGTGAGAGCCACGTTTGTGGGAGCATTAGGGGAGACAGGGGACAGCCAATGCAGTGATCCAAGGGCACATGCAGAGCTCCTGCTTGCAGTCAGACCAATCACACACAGCCAACTTCCGCTCCCAAAGGTGGCTTGGCCTTTCAACTCCAAAATGGGGACGACCTTACTTTCACTGCTCMCTCACTCATCAGAAGCCTTGCTTCCCCTCTAGCTCACCCTGACTTTGCTGGGGACTGAGAGGATTCTTGCCTTTTCTTTCCCTCGGAGTAATCATTTGTCCACATTATCAAGCACTGCACATRTACTCATCAGAGTAAGCCAATTAATTACCTTAAGAATTTAATTATTTTTCTCTTTCTATATAAAAATATGGAATATTATTAAGATCCTTTTAAACAGATATGAAACACTAATTTTKATCAAGGACTTGAAGGTTAGTGAACTATATTAATGAACTGTTGAAGCYAGGAACAAGAAATAAAAATTGCAATCTAAAGCATGTCTGAGAATATAAAAATGAGATATGTAATTGGAATGACGGATAATTTTTTGTGAATATATGGATGTGAAACCAACAAAACACCAAAACTGAGAGTAACATTTGCATATATGACAAAGGTATTTTCCATTGAATATCAGGATTCTAGTAAGTATCCCTWAGAAAATATAAAATTAAATGAAGGCATATTTTGTAGCCTGATGTATAAAATTGTTATGAATGAGATAGTTGCCTGTGACTGTGAGTAATACAGAAGATAATAATATATTAGGGCTCCTAAGACATGCCAGAACTGTGCATTGCATTGTGGTAGTCCAGATAACTAAGATGGCTTTAAACAAGCAAGTCTGTCTCCATGGAGTGCCTATCAGGATATTAGAGCAATCTCATTGTGTCTGCATGGTGCTACCTCTGGGCTAATTAGTGCTGGCACAGTGCTGCATTGAAGTGATTTTGAAGCTATCTCAGTGGGAGTTAGTTCACTATCTGCACAGCACTACCTTGCAGCTTGTTTAAATGACCTTAATGTCTAAAAAAACACCTGTTAAAGCAATCACACTCCTCACTTGACTAATATGAACATGCCTGGGCTCAGCTCTTGCTGTGTTATTGCTAGGGAAAGACAGAAACAGGTGTATCAGAAATGCCTTCAACACAGAAACACAYACTCAGCCTTTTTTTGCTAAAACAGGAACCCTCCAGGAAAACTTAATGCAATGGCACCAGCTGAGTTGTGATACCTGTGTTGATTGATAGCAGTGTCTGTAATCAGGGATATAGTGGAAACTGTCCTTATACTGGCAGTGAAGTGAGTTTGAGGCAAATATACCAGAAGCATGAGTGTCACAGTKTTTCCAGGTAACCATTGTTTTTAATTGCAGTCCAGCTTCGGGTTATGGTTCATGAGCTTCAGTAAGGCTAAGAAAATTATTGCCAATTGGTACATGTGATTTGTACACAGATGTTGCATCTCTTTTTGAGCAGAGCAGTATATACAGAATTTCTTTTATTATTCTTGTCCTGCTCAGTAATGCTTTCAGGGATATCTGCCTTTTATGTCATGTCAATTATTTTTCCATTCACATTCACCAGAATTGTGTTGATCTTGGCCCATAAAGCTCTCCCACCCCAATTCTACTAATGGCTTAATGAACTCTAATTCCTTGCTAAACTATAACATCTTGATGTTTACAGGCTTCCAAAGGCCTTTTGCAACACGAAACTCCACTTAGGAACAAGGTTAGCATATCTTAATATGATTATAATATTATTATAAACAATAATATTGGTAATATTTTTACAGTATTTTTATGTTTGCAGGGTCACCATTTTAGTGCAGTAAGAATAAATTCASCAGACAGAAGTGGTTCCCTCCCTCCTGTCTGGCCCACTTTATTACCACCACTGTATTTCCCAGGTAATCAGCCTTTAGCCTTGGTGGCTGCTCCCAACAATGCCCTGTCAGAGGCACAGCCAACATTCCTCCACAGACAAGCTGGGTTTAGGTCGTCCTCTCATGTTCCTAACCTCAGTTCCTGACTCAGGCACCTTAGCAACAAAAGCCTTGCAAGAAAATAATCTCTTATACAGACTAATGTTTCATTTGCATAAAAGAAACCCCCTCCCAAGTCTCTTTTTTGAGAAGGATGGGTTTATACACGCTTCATAAYTTCAAGCAGTGCTGGCACTCAGCATGTTGTGTTCTTTACAGCCAAACCCGCTTTTCCCTGTCCCCTRCAAGAGAAGCAGATTTTTTTTAAATCCTTATCTTTATAAACTACTCTTTCTGCTCCTTCTTTTCTTGTGCTACCAGATAATCCCCAAGATCAGCTTCCTCATTATCACACTTTACAAATTCACTCCTAAATTTTATTGCAGATTTATTTGCAGCCGTACTCTGATTCAACTGGGCTTGCCAAGTGGGAGGAAGTGAGTCAACTATTGAGTGTACGTTGGAACTTAGGAAGGATTTTCTGTCAGCAGGAAAGAAGAATGTCTGGAATAATACAGTTAATCATTTTCTCTGTCTATTATACTTTTTAAAGACTAAAGAGAAGACAAGCTTTTTATACCAGTACAATATTTTGTGGAATGATAACTTCGAGAAAGGCTCAAACTCCTTTCAGTTCAGAGCAATGTCATTTTAACAAACAAGAAAATAAATCCAGTCTTTACCTTTTTAGGATCTGACACATTGTTAATATAAATAGTGTAGACCCCACTTTTGTTAACGCCAGATTGGTATACATCTGCGCAGTCTCTGAATGGCTTTTCTTCTTCCTTTTTTGCATTCTTTAGTAAAACTGCAAAACAAAAAACATGATAATATAAGTTACTACAACAGTCTTAAGCATTTTTGTATCTAGGAAGTCCACTTTTGCACATTACATCCCTTTTAAAAATAAACAGTAATAATTGTACTGTGTTCCTTACACAGTTCATGCATTTGGCAAATTCCAGTAAAGAACTAGTACAAAGCTTTTGGACAGATGGCAGAAGTAGGCACGAGAAGTCATCATACAAATAGCTTAACAGAGCATTCTGTCTGCTGAGAGGTAACACAGCATGCTTTTTCTGAGTTCAAAGCTCTGTGCCCCTGCAGGTGTTGACTAAAGATGCATCTGGGAGGTTGCCAAATAATGCCCCAGAGATGGCACATGAAGGAGGAAAAATGTGTTCAGTGTTGTGATCTGACACAGATGCTCACCTAAGACAGCAATGCAGGAAGGAGAGAGTTTGTGCTGTTCACAAAGTAATGACTTTTGAGCAGCATAGGAGCTTGGGGCAAGGCAGTTGCTTACTTAAATTTATTATTTATAGAGAATAATTTAATTATTTTCCTATCTACATTCATAAAGGTTGCTAAATAGAATAAAAGATAAAACAGTGCTACTGAGGTCAAGTGTCTAGAAGCAAGATTTACAGAATTCATTTTGGCTCAGCACAGGGAAACAGTTAATGTTATAACACCAGTGCAGATCTTAATCCTGTATATTACAGACAGACCATATATATATGAGTCTGGGCTGAGAAATCAGGAGTGCAAAATGTTAGAATCCCAGTCTTGAACAACCAGGAAATTCCCTGTAGAAGGAGTAACATCTGAGAGTGTTCTTCACTTTCACAAACAAAAGTAGCATGACCCCACACCATAGTGAAGGATATGATTCTATTCCAACAGCACATATTTTAAGCAGATCAGTATTCCCATGGAAATCCATCTGCCTACTCAGATTTTTAAAGTTAAACATGTCCTTAAGTGATGTGCAGGGTTCGGGCCAGCAYTTCATTAATCCCTACAATAAGGATACAATATTTAAGTCTTCCAAACACACTCATCCTCTGGTGAAAGATAGTTCTTTTTCATTTTTGGCTTGAAAGTGTAAGTTATAGATACAAAAGGGACTACATCTCATTCACTCAGTGAAATGGCCTCTGGGCAAAGCTGACGTGGAACTGGACAACGGCCTGGAACTGTGTGTGGGACTGCATGGACCACAGGTGGTGAGAATAATGCCAAGGGCATGCAGTTGGAAGTACTATCTTCCCTTTGAATACATCAAAGCAGTGTTTTAGGATGGCAAATTCCTGCCAGAGCACTTGGTATTAATACCATTTCACAGATGGAAAAATTGAGGTAAAAAAAGGTTAAACATTTTACTCAGTCATTCCTTGAAAAGGYGAAAATAGAAAAATAGTGAGAAATCCAATCCTGACTGTAAGACTACACTGCTCTGTAGGTAGGCATTTTGCACAAAAATGATATTATTCTTTCCCTTTTATGTGTGTTYGTATTATTATTTTTKAATTTTATTTTAAGAAACAAAAATCCCTTACTTCTCCCTTTCCATGTATTTGCTTCATGTTTGTTATTTTTATTCAGCCCTATCAACAAAAATCAAATCTAATTTATATATTTGCATAGGAAATTTGATTAGGAAATCAATGTCTTTGAAACTTAGACATATTTGGAAAAGGAAGCGTAGGCAATGCTGTAGATTGCACACTTCTCTCTGAGATGGCAGGGAGYGAGGTCCTTAGCAAGGTGCACATCAATTGTGCTCTCTCTCAAAAGTGACATTTTTTAGACAGGACATAGAACTGAGGCCCTCATGATTTGTGTTAATTAAAGACTTCATGATATTTTTTGTGAGCAGATGGTGTCAGTATCTGTGGCCAAAGTCCAACCTGAATAATTACTTGGGGCTGGAGCCAAAGCCTAGCGGAGTTACAGCAAAGCCTCTCATTGGTTTCAAAGGGCCTTAGAATAGATCCATTCTTTCTGGCCTGAATTTCTCTAATGCTGTTGTTTCAACTGGAGACATCAGTCTCTCCTGTCTCAAAATTTTATTTAATGGTCCAGAGGCACTGCTCATTTCCTTCAGTCTTAAAACACTTATATTTTATTAGCTGTATGCAGCAAGATTATCTTACCTCTTACATGAGTATTATACACACATTGAAAACCACTTGGAAATAACCATTACGATTCAATAAAGGAAATTGGAATTTGGGTCCTTTCTAGCTGAAACTTAGACAAAAGAAATCATGAGTATGTTTTAAAGTTTACATCATTAAAATTTTAAACAAGGTAAGATTTTAATATCAGATCAAATAGTTTTGGTAACTTTCTAAAGAGATGGATCTCTAGGAATTGTCCTTAGAAATAAATTATCATGCTTAAAACTAAAAGAAACACAGTAAAAAGGATGTTTGTGTGAGAGATGAAGTTRGAAAAGACAGATAAATGTCATAGAYATGGCCATCTTTCCTCTTAGACTCAGACAGCTGAAGTAGCCGAGATCACACAGAGAGCAAACGTATAAGTTCCTAAAAACTAAGCATTCCAATACCCATTTGGGGTTTTGTTCCACTGTAGCCAGGAGAAGATGGCTTTCCTTAAGCGCCTCTCACCCCTCTCTCAGGAGTTGGTGCTCCCAATGGAAGAAGAGCCCAGCTCCTTCACAAGGACCTATACTATTACAGATTGCAGCACAGCACATTAAGCATGACTAGCCAAAGTTTAGGTTTTCTTAATACATCACGCTGTAATTTGCAAAAACAGCCCAAACTTGACAGAATATTAATACTCAGGAATGTTACTGGTAATGTGCTTTTAGCATAAAATATGTTTTCTCTGAGGTTTGCTGTTGTTTTTCTAACTTAATATTCCATACATTTTCCAAACTACTTCTACGTACTATAACTCCAGACTATTTTTTTCTACAACATTACCTAGACCTTGAATCCTTTATACATCAAGCCCCTGAATGATGTATTGGCTCACATATGGTAGATGYGTAAGTACATTTTCTTTTTAGAGTATGAAAGTTCAAGTAAGTTAGTTCTGAAACAAAATATGTAACTGTTAAATTCCTTAGTCAGCTTCAAGATATTGACTTTACACAAACTTCTAATATTTGTTAGGCTGTTTCCATATATAATGCTTATGGAGAGTTTTATGTACCTGAAGAAAAAGATAAGTCTATGTCAAGAAAAATAATATTATCCTTTTTTAAACCAGAATGCTTAGCCAAGATTTGGAACCTGGGAGGGTTTTCTGATTGCCTTCTCTGGATGAATAAACTGGTCATGCTCCTTTAAAGCAATGTGTGGAAAGCCCTGTTTCTCTGAACAGAAGGAGAACCAGCAATAACTTTTTCACTGAACTTCCAAAAGTCTTCTGGGTAATTTTTAGCCCAATAACTTTCTCCTTGGGCTATGCTATCTGTTTTCCCCTACTTGATGGCAATTATTTCTTTCAGTTATCAGTCCTTCACCTCTTCCTTTTCCTCAGTGCCCTGGATGATGAGGGGAGTCCAGACAGTACAGGAAGTGCCATCCATACTRCCCAGGCCCTGTGGATGATGAATAGGAACCCAGATCAATGAGGTCTCTGCTAACCCATGGGCTGTGCAGCACTGTCAGAACCCAGAAAATTCCTCTGACTGCCCTGGAGGACTCGAGACCCTGGCAGGGGGCACAGAGACCTTGGCACGGAGTCAAAGACACCTGTGCCTTTGATTTTAACCCATGGAAGCAATTACCAACTTTGTGAGAGGAGTTACAAGCCGCAAGGGTTTGAATAGAATGATAATGAATTTATCACAAGGTGAAAAAGCAGAATTTTGGGGTTTTTAGAATGGGGGTTCAGGAGGCAAGATGGAGGAATCTGGGCCTGTCCTGTCTTTCTCCTTCTTCTTCTTCTTGTCCTCCATCTTCTGCTGTGATGGTGGCACTTTTGCATTGGTTTAGGGTAGAGACTGACTGTCTAACATAAGTGACAGGTATTGGAAAATTATTGCAAATAAARTACATGTAKTTTTTAGTAYAAAAAGATAATCTCGGGTCGGCTGTCTGGTCTCTGCCCCGAGACGCGTGGGATGGTTCTGAGGCAGCCCGCGCTCCGAAGAATGAGACTGGACTCTTCACTTTTCAGTCTTCAGGTGGTTTATTATTTCTTATCTACAAAATTTTCTCTCTGCCCAGCTGAGATCTGCTCAGCAAGGCAGCCACGAGCACTCTGACCACCCCCGAGGYGGTGTCACCTTTTTATACTACAAACTACGTATATCATAGTTACTCTTAATTCCCAATGCCTATCACCTATGTTAGACAGTGCACTTCCATTCTAAACCAATCCCCAAGTGTCAACATCACAGCAGAAAATGGAGAACAAGAAGAAGAAAGAAGGATGAGACACGCCCTGGTTCCTCCATCTTGTCCTCATAACCCCCATACCAAAAATCCTAAAATGTACTTTTTCACCCTGTGAATACATTATTCTTGCACCATTCAAACCTGYGTGGCTCTCATGTCCTCATACACAGGTGGCAATCTGTTGGAGGGATCAAAATCAAGCCACCAGGTGCTCCGGGCAACATGCCAGGGTCTCCGAGCCCCCCGAGAGGGTTCTTGGCAACTCTGGACATCCGGAGTGATGTGCTGAGTTCCCACAAGATAACACCGTCCTGAGGGTGGTCAGTGTGCCTCAACCCAACCTGCTGGACAGACCTCCATAGGTCCAAAAAGGAATGTATTAGATAAGAGAAAATAAACAGCCTTGAAAACCAGAGCTGAGGAATCTCAATTTCTTCCTCAAGCATGGGGCTGGGMWAAAGGACTTTCTAATACCTCGGGAGCCATTCCTGCAACAACAACTCAGAACCTGACACAGCACCAGGGCTGAGTAGTGTTCTGCTGCATCTGCCCCCAGGATATTAACCCTCAGCAGAAAGCTGGAGTCAGCACCTGAGGCTGCAGCCCCTCCAGTTTTGTTAGAATGGCTTACCTGTGCTTGCAAGTGAGAGAGCTCAGATATATAGGGCTTTTTCCCAAATCAGTAGTCAGGGAAATTAAACTGATTGATGTGTGCCGTGTAGAGTGAGACTATTTTTCTGCTATCAGTTGTACAATTAAATCATTAGTTAATTAGTTTACTCCTAATAGCTATCACAAATGGAGAATGTTTTCTTTTTTTTCACAGTTTTAAAGAAATACCAACTGACTACTAAGAAAAAGTAGCTTCTGAAATATTTACTAATCTAGTATTCTCTTCTAGGAATGTGAAATTGAAAGCMTACAATATCTGTTCTTCTATCTGTATGTAAATTATCTAATTTMATCTCAACTAGGAAACAAATTAAAATAATCTACTTGATTTTTTTAACTGATATTTCTGGTTGGTTTTGAAAAAGTTAAGTTGTCTCATTACTTTTCAGGYCTTCATCAGATACCTGGTGAATAGCACAGCCTGTCTATAAGCAATAAAGAATGTTAAAATGCAGTTCATTATGTTTATTGAATCAATAAATCACAGTCATAATCCCTAAATTATTTGAGATCTGAGCTGCTATTGTAAAATCAGTTGAGACTGAGTTAATCACTAGACTCCTATGTCCTTTAGTGAATCTGACAACAAATGAAAAACAGCTGTTTGTTTTTCTGCATGATAGTGACTTATTTGGACAGATATGCAGAGATTTTTCAGTGTCTGAATGAGTTATTACAGTTTCATTTTTTCAACGTTTTATTTACATAAATATAATTTTCTTATAGACGAGAAGTAACAAAAAGGCACTTAAAAAACCATTCATGCTTTTGAATTCAGATAGGAAAAGTCTTTCTTCATATCTTATTGTTATATATAATTGACCTAAATTTTAGCTGCGCTATCAAAAGCATCTGAGGTAAAAATTATGTCCCGTGTTGAGCAGCTCCTAAAAAGTCAAAAAGGAGAAGGTTGTAAATTGGTGGTTTTTGCCTAAAGCTGCTACATTCCAGGAYAGGGTCATACAAGGACTGCCAAATGATGGTTTCTCTCTAGATCCTGACTGCAAATAAATTTTGCCTTGATCTTGTCATTGTTCCAGACATATTGTGGGGAATCCTGCATTTCTGTGACACTCTGACCTCTTTCCCAGCCATTTGGGTGCAGCTGCTGTGGACCAACAAAATTCCAGTAACAATGGCAAATAAGGCCTGGCTTGTAAAGAATCAAATCCAGAACAGTTTGTTAATGTTATCCAAAGGATGTTACTCAAACTGTTACCCAGCGAGGAGGCCTGGTACACTGCCCACACATGGATGTACGTTCCCTGACCCAGCAACAGCAACCACAAACAAATCTGACAGAATAGGGTGAAGATGTTTTTTTGTTTTGAGGAGGAAAAATATCCAAAGACTTACAGTTTTTGCTGACTTACAGCCAGAGAACAGTGCTGTTTCAGCGTCCTTGTCTCGCATATACTGGCCTCCACCTGAGAACAATTAAATGCTACCTAATAGCTGACTGTGACACCCAATGTTGCCGGCAATAAGGCAACCCTGTGACAACACCATTGYGGCAAGTGTTACACAAACCAGAAGAAAAAGCACAAACCTGAAGGCTGATTTCAGTTCAGGTATGCTCTCCAGATGACTACAGTGATGCCTATGAACTGAAATGATAGCTATGCAAGAGCACGCTTGGGTCCCTCTTAAAATGGACTTTGGAGCATATTTTCATTCAAGTACATATTTCACACTATCSATTTTTCTTCTACAAAAAATGTTTCTGGATTGTTAAAGCTACCACTGTCACTCAGTATAACCAATGAAAAAATAATTAGAAAATTAAAAGCCATTGAGATGTACGTAATAAAAATATTGCARTTATTTATTCTTGATAAAATATCAGGAGCTTTTTATGCATATAGCTAGTCAACTAAAAGTTTTAAATGTGAATTTATACTTAGTTACTACCCAATTCTAATTTTTATAAAGACAAACTATCACCACCTGATTAAAGACTTTCTCCAATGTCAACTTTATTTCCTACTTTATTAATTCTATGTTTTATTTTCATCTCCATAAAGTCTGAAAATCTTAAAAAAACAAAACAAAATGGGGGGATATTAGTATGAAAGCTGCTTCTGTATGTCTTGGAGTCCAGCAGTCTTCCCAGATACGTCATTGTGCATGCTTGTGTACTCATGTTTGTTTACTAGGGAGGTGAAAGGAAGTTTAGGACTGGAGTTTGSACAGGCACTTTCCTTTCAACAAAGTATGCATTCATCAAAATGTTTTTAAAGCTAATATTTCTTTGCAACATTGCTCTGAACCTGACAAAAGGAGCAGGCCATTGGCAACTTGGGAAGTTCATTTTGACATSCTGGAATAAAATATTTTTGTTTTGGGAACTATTGCTCCATATCACGTTTATAGATTATAAATTTGCAGATTCTAGTGTATAAAAATGTTTTATCAAGGCCCCCATTATTCCCAAATGAAGTTATAAGGCTAGATATCCCAGGTTACTTTGCTGCTCCAGCCTCTCCAGTGTCCCATCTCCAGCATCAGGGCCCTGGAAGTCATGGGGCTTCCTCACTAATTTCAATCATCATCTTCAGGTTTTTTTTTTCTTCTTATACGCTCATAATTACTTATTTTCTYTTCCTTTAGGACTTTTCTCCTCAGGAGAGCCCTAGGATTTTGCAAGAGCTTGGCTAACACCTGGCCTGAAAAAAGTTTTCAATATGAACAGATGTTCAAAGCAGASGATTGGAGAGCAGCATAAGTGCAGGAAAGCATATCCAGGAATTTACAGTATAAGTTCCTCCTCCACCAGATGAAATATCTGCATCTTTAATAGGTTTTGAAAGAGTTCTCTTCCATTAATCTTTCCATTTTTGAGGCCATTTTAATTTTTATCATTCAGCATCCCAAACCAAGGAACTCCATACACATACCGTGGGAAGGACAATTTCCCATTGTTAGCTTTTAACAAGAGTGCTCCAGCTGGTGACACTGCATTCTTAGCTGAAAGTGCCAGGGTAAGTCTGCACCCATGCTCTACAAGCCACCTGCAATTTTTACTGCAATTTCCTTCTCTTATCTTTTGCACGGCCTGAAGTATCTCTCATASGTTTAGTTAATGGTATTTCACATACTCAGTCATCTGTCTTTGTAGAYTTTTTTGTGTGCAATGTGGGTTCCAATATTTTATGCAGTATTTGAACATACCATGGATTATGTGGTGCAATTTTTTCCTGATTTCCTGTCTATTCCTCTGTAATAATTTAAAAAATAATATTTTCATTTGGGCCATTAAGTGGTGAGCAACACCTCCTGCATCTTTCATTCAAGATCTCCCTGGGAGCTTACCTTCAATTAATATGGGTGTTTTAGAATGTGAAAGAAAATGAAACTCTAGAATTTCTTTCTTAGGCCCATTCATTTGCTGAATGGTGACAATAGAAAATGCTGACCTTCATTAAAATGTTTAGACTCTATGACAATATAAGCATGTGTATAATACACATGCACATTTTGGATGTCTAAGGGAGCACTTAGCCCTAACCCCAAACATGGTGCAATCACAGAATGTCACTTATAGGAGCAGGGCTGGTCTGGCTATATCTGTTGGCTGTGGACTGGTTCCACAGCCACAGAGCAAATGGGAGATGGGAGATCTTGCAGAAAGGATTTGGATTTGTTGTTGGGGCAAAAAGGGGAGGCAAGTTTAGGGATTTTGTTTGGTTGCTTGGTTGTTTGATTGTTTTGTTTGTTGGTTGTACTAGTTGTTTATTCCACTGTAGCAGCTCAATGATCTTGATTCACCCCATGACCCTGTAGTCACYGGACTTGATGGGGAAGTGGAAGGATTTTGTTCCCAAGGAAAAATGGCAAAAGCAAAAATAGTCCCTTTGCTCTCAAACTCTAGACCTTAATGACCACATGCATCGTCCTCACTGCATGTGGGAGGCCCAAAGTGATGTGTGAACCTTTCTTAAGTACAATCCAGAGTAACTACCAGGCCATGCTGAAATGCAATTAGCAGGGCTACAATGATTCTAACAACCTAGGCATTAGTCCAGTACCAGATTTGTTAGGAGCACTAAGGTTCATTACRTAGAAGAATTTGAGATCAATACTTTTAACAGAGGGAGGAAAGAGAAAAGGTGAACTCAATTAGATGTCTCAGGTTAACATTTATAGAAATGTTTTAGCAGCTAACAGAATATTACTTTGCCCTCCCACACAGACTCTAAGRGTCTGCAGTAAGAAAGGCAAACAATTGCATAGCAAGAGCACCCAAGCTATCCAACTACTTATTAAATAAATCATTTAAAGCAGAATTTCCCTCCTGTAGGGCTGTAGGAATTAACTCGGTCTTGGAAAACRACATTAACGTAGAGAGCTTTCACCCTCTCCAGGGCATAATTATTTAATACCTAATAAATTATCTACAGTTATCAAGTTTGTTTCCCAATAAATCCAGCCTTAGTGACTGGCAAGAACAATAATACTTCAAATCACTGTGCATTTGAAAGAAAACACTTAAAAATAGCATAAAATGGTCCTCATTAGTGAGCTGCAATAGAATGCCTTATGGCCCACTTACAAAGAGATAAAGACACTTAATTATCCAACTGCAWTATAGTTCCTTAAGAGTTTCTGCCTGAGACAGCAATTTTGTGAGTAAYCAGCTATTCATTGAGAGGAGAACTAAAGAAGTCTTTCACTAACTGTACAAGGAGATTAAGTTGCTGGCATTGTTTAATACTTCTAGTGCCCATATTTCTTTAATTGATTTATATTTTTCCACACAGATACCCTAATGTACATTTGATGTTTCCATCTGAGCAATGGTATGCATACAAAGAAATTTTTTACTAACAAGCCATTTGGGTGACACTGACAGTGCTGTTAGTTGGTTTATATATTCTGATATTCTCTGTAATATCTTTGGCGTGWGTGAATAATGCCAGTTTCACAAAACTGAGTGAAGAGGCACTGACCTATACTGTAGGAATGAGGGTGGGTAATTGATTTTAATATCAACAATCAAGAATTTGTATACACTTCCAGTTTAATGTTTTCAGTACAAATAAATATTGATCTCCCATGATCATCAGCAAGTTAATAGGGATAATGTTGAGGAATGGCTAACATGACAGAGGTCACATAGACATTCGCTTGTTAGCRGACCAAAGGCTGGGAAAGTACCGAACCCRCMTAATCTGAGTTTTTGCACCTGCAAAACATMGTGTCCTTGGGCATAGCTGTSTTACCATAATAAGGTGCTGTAGTTGAGAGACTAGAGACATGAGAAAAAGCAGATGTAACTCCCTTGGAATGAAGAAGATGATATCTTTRTATARCCAATAGACTGCTTAGCTTTAGAATATGTATGAGCTTATTACTTGTTGCGTATAAATGTCTGGTGCTCTCTCTAATAAATGGAAGTTTCTGAACACTCATGTTGAATGTCCGAAGCTTTTCCCTGCACCGGACAAATAACCCCCCCCCACCCCCCGTAACAGAATAAAATATCAGAATCCACAATTCTGTTTTGAAGAATTTGAATATTTTTGCACTGACATAAATTTCAAATGCTGCACACTCAAATTTACTTATTTCAGAACYGAATCTCTATTAAATTACAGTCAGAGTTGCTACTACCTAATGYAATATTTTGTACTTTATTATAAAGCATAACTTTGAAATTAAGGTATTTTTGCCTAAGCAAGGTATGAAAATATTTTTATTTTCAAAACATGATTTTTTGGATTTTCTTTTTTTTTTTTTTTAGTTTTAGAAAAAAAACAACACAGATTGTGATCATATGAATAAATAAACAACACTAACATCAACACTAAATATCAACTCTAACATTACTACTACCTTTTAACAGATAATATGGTGAAAAAGGGTACTTGTAGTKGTAAGTCACCTCATCATGGAAAAGTTCACTTGGATAGAAGTTACTTCATTGATCTAAAAGAAGCCCGGGCCCAAACTCTGAAAATGTTAAGTGAGTCAGATAAGAATGACCCCAAAAACTCTCCAATAGAACTTTCTGAGCACCTCTGAAAATTGCATGTCRACAAAGAGAGTCTTTAACAAAAGCAGGAGCACCTGAACAGACGAAACAAAAAACACAAAAGCTGGTGCTGATGTGTGTGTTCAACTGAACATCTCCATGACAGCACAAAGTCAGAGCAGCCTCTGACTGCAGCCCTGCAGCACTTTCCGGATCATTTGCTCAAGAGGATCCAGCCACAGTGACAGTAAGGGGACCCCTCTTCCCTGACAGTGAGTGCAAAGAAAGATTCAGTTTTTCTTCAGCTTTCAAAATATAAAGAGGAGCAGATCACATATTGGAATGCATCTTTGTAATAGTGAGCTTTGTGAAATGCTGGCAAACATTTTCTGATAGTGATCTTCTGATCTCTTTTTAAATGAAAAGTATTTCTGTTTTGCTTTAGAATATCTTAATAAAAATGAAAACCTCATGCTCATAAAATCTCTAAAGATGGAGGAAGTAGAGAGAAACTGAGAAAATTGATTTTTTCCATAATCTTGAACCATAGCTGAAGTTATCTGCTTTCACATCTTTGGGAAAGTTAAAAAGTGTGTGGAACACCAGATGATTTCAGTGCATTAAACTGCATTTTGTTTAAAGCTTTGGTGTAGGCATTCTAACTTTTACAGGTCTGAGGTTCTTAATTAATTCTTAACAAATAAATATTTTTAAAATTAATTAGTATATCAAAAGCATCATGCTTTGTTCATACACCATAGTATATTAGAACACATTGATAACTAAAATTCAATTTCTGGTATAAAAAAAATCTGTCACTTCATGCATGAATACGTTTTTTAAATAATGTTTCAAGCACARTCCTGATCCACCTCAGACCTACACCTTTCAGACAAAGCTGATCAGAATCTTCTGTGCCCCTGGAACCAAAGATTCTTCTATGTTTTGAAAGAAAAATAATGAAGTAATTGATGCGACACACTCTAAGTTTCTGCCTCACCAGTTATGTCTCATCATGTAGGAAAAAGCCTTAATAATGTCAAGAATGAAGTACCAAGAGGAGGCATGGGCTTAAGGAATTAATTTTTTATACAGAAATGGTACAGAAAAAACAAGCTATCACCTCAAAATATGTCTCAGATGAGTACCGATATTATTCTTTCCATGAATAGAAGTAAAATGATCAAGACCAAGACSTGTATCATAAAACCTTGCTCTTCTACAGTGCTAAAATCTAGTGGATTTAAATATTCTCATTATTGTATTCCAATTTATGGCTGAATCAATATAATATAAAAAAATTTGGGTTATCAAACATGGTCAAAATACTCATATTTAAAACTACTGTTTTCTTTTTCTGTCCCTTGTTCTTACCAGGACTTTTTATTTGGTTTAGTTTTCGCTTTTTGTGGTTCTGGTTGGTTTATTGGTTTTCTGTTTTGTTTTGGTTTTTTTTAAATTTTGCGTTGGTTTTTTTTTAAATACAGAGCCTGTATTATAGAAGGTGTCTTTGAAGTCTGTCTAATGAAGAAGGCCAGCATCACTGCTGAGGCCATTCTGCTTCTGTCAATGGAGTTTCCCCTGAGCCTGTAACCTTCAGGTCATTTCTTTGAAGTTCTTAGTCTATTCTCACTCTTTTCACTTCAGAGTAAATTTTTACATCACATCAACTTTGGAATAAGAAGTGGAATAGATTGACTACTGTTTAATTATTTTTTTWAAATAAATTAATTTTTAAAAAATAAATTRAATAAATTAATGCTTTAAAAAGCATGAATTCCCTTCAAATGAACTTTTGGACTTTTTTTATTCCTATCCATAAACCAGGAGACTTGTACCTTTTCTGAAATGCCAGACCCACTAACCATGTTATTTACTTTATGAAGTCAATAGGTACTTCTGTGGAGGTAAATTCTTAGCTTATACATGCATGATTTTGAGAATTAAGCTTAGCATCTTGTCAGCATTCAAGACGAAGATAATTCTTCATTTCTCTTTTACTAAGAGGCCACAAAACCAGACATTCATGACAAAATCTCCTCTTCTGTTCCATTAGTTTTCTGAGATAAGTAAGTTTAGGCCAAACATTTTAACAAGATATATTATTATGCAGTTTGGAAAACAGTCAAAGGAAAAAACCAATAGGACAACAAAAGTAAATTTATGGCTAAATATGCCTTTCCACTGAATTTTAAATTCCTTTATCCTATGGGTCAGACTACCTGGGCAGTTGCCACAAGTTATGCAAATTATTTTTAAGACAATAGAAATTCAATAAATTTTCTTATACTGGAATCAAAGACAACGTTTTTTGACTGGGCATCTTTTGTGACATTGGCTTGAACCATAATTTCCCAGTGGACCAATATCCTTTCTAAAGTAATTGGTTTGAATTTGCATACACATCTTTGATTGTATTAGCTATTGCTTAACGTAATTTGTGGTATATACCTTGTTTTGGGGTTGAGGAGTTTTTTGAGTAGTACTCATGTGACTGTCTACTTTAGCACTACATATCTTCTCCATAAATAATTTTTCTCATGTGGCAACTTAGAAAGTAYTTCACAATACTATTTACTGTGTTACAGATGTGTTTGACAGTGACAGCAATGTGYCTTATAAATAATACTCTAAGAAAAATAATACTCTAGGTAGTATGAGAAAAGATCAGCTTAAAGAAAACAATAAGCRCAAAACCTTTTATGACCTTTTCTAAGAATAATTTTATTTCTATCCATCTATAATTTGATCTCTATWTGTTATTTTCTACAGGTGAAGCACTTTTGCAGTCTTAGAGATAATCATGCAATATCTCTGTGATCACTACGGCCTTCACTTCTATATGTTTTTATTTTCTYATCTTTTGTTGGGGAAAAGTAAAARTTTCATGCATTTATCTACATTTTAATTTTAAGATTACTTMATCTTAAAATAGTTATTTTAATATTCAGCATAGTGAAAAACCATTTCCTTTGAAGGCTAGTGTCTGAAGGTGATTCTATTTTAGAAATTCTTCTGTAGAAATTTACTGGCAGATGTTGCCAAGGTTTTGCCCCTGCCTAAAATATACCAATATACCAGAAAATGTGACAAGTTTGTTTAGCCACAGACACAGGCCAAAATAGAGGCATGTGAGTCCCCATGGTACCCTGCATTTATTTGACTCTCTGTAGGCTCTGTGACCTGTTAGAGTGTCTGTTTGAAGGATTACATGCAACTGAAACTCTAGAATCACTCACACTGGGAGAGAGGTGGGTGGTATTTTGGAAACTGAACTCGCAACAATTCCAAGCTTTACAGGTGGCCCTCATCCCAAAACTGGTCTGTACCAAAATTGACACTGAAAATGGGATCTGGATTTTCTATTTAGGTCCAGCTATATTTAGGAAAAAAAATTATTTGTGTTGCTTTTGCCTTTTCACTTGTTTTTTTGAGTTTTTTTGTTTGGTTGATTTGGTCTGGTTGGTTTTGTTTATTTTTYCTCTTTCTCATTTGACTTTATATTCTTCAGAAACTCTCCTAATATATGCCTAGGCACAGTGGAAGCACCAAAGWGGATTTTTTAGGGTTGTCATCCAGTTCTAGGGACTTTGTTAGCTCCTTAGACTGTTTTACTGAACAAAAAGAGTTTCTGTTCAGCCCTGTATCTCTSTACTACCCAGCTATACTATTCATAGGCTCCTAACAGGAAAATTTCAGATACTGTCCCAATTTATTTAAATTAATCTAAAAATAAGTCTTCTGATACGATTACGTCACTACCAGAGTAAATGTATCTCACGTTCTGTAATCAAAAAAGAGTGATTATCACCAGATTTGTAATCAAAAAAAGAGTGATTATCACCAGGTTTAACTATATTCCATTTTTCACTTTCACAAATGGGAAAATCCTCAATACTATGACTTACAAGAAAAATAAAATAATTTTCCTGTCTGTGACTTATCCTGGGAGAGAATTTACACATGGAGGRATGGAGGGATGAATGGATGGATGGATGGATGGATGGATGGATGGATGGATGGATGGATGGATGGATGGACRGACAGACAATTTTTTAAATATCATGGTATAAATGTAAAATTAAATATAAAGACTTACATTATTAATTTAAGAAAATCTGACAGGGACACTTAAATCCATTCTCAAAATACCACAGGATTTAGACATACTTTGCAATTCCTCAAACTCTTTCGTTCATAAAGTTCCTCACCTTTGACAGTCTGRCTTTCCAGACATGATGCCGCACTTAGGTTGTGCTTTCTGTCAAAAGTGAGTATCCCWATTAAAGACCCAAAGTTCTTAATAGGACCCATCCTTTTCTACCTCTACAGCTTTCTAATAATAAAAAAAATTATCAATATCTATGATATCTAGTGACCTTTACCTAAATTACTTAAGCCCTGTCTTTTATCAATGGAAAATACTTCCCATTGTTACTGGCTGTTTCTTTTCTCCCTATCATTAACTATTTTGGGCATTTCCATAACAACATTCCACAAATCTTCTTTCCCACCTAATAGATCTGTATGTTCCAGCTCTCCCCTCATAATAAAATTGTTCCAATTTTATTGGCTCTAATATTTTCATTGTCCTATTCTTTTCTGGACCATTTCCATTTCTGCTATATCCCTTGTGAAATCAGGTGACTGAGATTTACTGAAGTATAAGACAGAAGAGGTGTCACTGATTTATGTATTGCTCTTTGTTAATCTCCATTTCCCAAGAAACACCAGTTCTCACAGAGCATTTTTTGTTGTGATCATTAGTGCACACATCAAGATTTGTGTAAGACTACCCAAACYTCATATTTGGGCATAAATTTAGAGTAGCTCCAGTGGTACTTCCCAATATGCATACATTTCCACCTTCAACATGGATTTTCATAGACTGAAGTTGGCATTAATTTTTGGCACAACCYTCAGTACTTAGTCTTCATTAGAGTGGTCTTGTGCTCCAGGAAAATATTATTTTAACTTAAGCTATCTGGCTACTTTTTCAGCTGTGAATGTACCTACCAAAAACACTGGCCAGTTAGACTTAATCAGACAATAAGAAAGAAACATTTCTTCACCTGAGCATTTCTTGTTAAGCTATTCTCCTCAAAGAACAAAGGTATCCAAAGGAAATTCTGAACATGATAATACACAAAAGGCAATGGAGTTCAAAACCAAGGGCTTAGTTAGGCTATTGAAGTTTTATTTAGGCATTCAACTGTGCTAAGCATCATTTACTTCCACAGTTCCTCAGAAGTTAAAAAGACTGTTGAAAACCCAGGTTTTCAGGCACCTGAATTTTTACCCAGGAGCCCAATTTGAAACACCGACTTCTGTATTCCTCATTCAAAGTTTTTATAAGAAGCAGCTGAGGAAAATAAGTTTAGGAAAAATGTTGGTTTGTTTGTTGGTTTTTTTTCTTTGAATCATATTCAAGACTGTAAGAAAATCTTTTTAAGCTTTAAAGAACTTGCTATATATCTCTGTATGAGAATAATATATCTTTCATTTTGATATTGATTTTAAAATACTCCTGAGCTTTATTAGAACACTCTGGACATAGCCTTGCCAGGTTTCTTTGCCAAAAGGCCATAAAACATAATAAAGGATTTGCATTGCATCACAATGTTTCTCTACTGATATGAGAACAGCCTTCTATGAAACATGTTATTTAATTCCAAATGSTAGGGAGCTATATAACAGAATAAGCAGAAGGGAACATTTAGAATGAACATGAGAGGAGGAAAACATTTTTTTWAAAAAAGTAGTCTATCAACACTGGCCCAAGCATGCAACACTTCCAAACTAAAAGATGTAATCCTCATGACTGGAGCAGCTTATGTTTAAGCCACACAAGATGCATGGGAATATATAGCAGAGAGAAAACCCACATTGCCTCGAGCTGAATAGTTTGATTGATCTACTATGTCTTCTGCTTCTTAGAGAGAGCACTGAATAATGAAGCAGGCGACAAGTTTTCAGTTGGGGCAGGTGATGGGGTAGTTGTTTGCTGGTTTCATTTTAGTATTTTGCCTTTTTTTTTTTTAGYTTATGGCACTTAGAACTCTAGAATGAAAACAATCTATGATGCTGGGCTCTTCAGATTCTGATACCTCTCAGAGAACTCCCCGATCCGTGCTTCCACAATTGCTAAAAGATTACACGTCTACASTTTCTCACAGTGTTTATCCTGTACCTTTCTCAGAAGGATTTTTATGTTGTCATTTCTGTATGACTTTGCCTTATTTTTCATAGTTAATAATATATTCTTCCAAGTGTACCATTTCCATTTTKCACAGTGGTTTCTACCCCTCCCTCAACCAGTTCTGGTGAAAGGAATTTCTTTCTTAAGATGTTCTGCAGTGTCCTTGGTATTTGAAAATTGAAATTCTATATGAATTTCTGTYTCTGTTTCTGTAAGAAAACTGTTTACTAAGAAAGACATACTTGAAGAAAATTGTCTTACAGAGTCTTTGCTGAGCCCTTCTTTCAATGTTATTTCTACCTTTTTCATTTGGAACACCCAGAAACCAACAAAACACAGCAAGTCAGAAGAAAGAAAAATGATCCCTTATTATAAATAAAGTCTAATTCAATAGAAGAGATTAAYCTCTTGGATGCCTACCTATAGCACCATAAGAGCCTATAACCAAAATAATTAATATTATAAACAATACACATGTAAAAAAMCTCTGAATTACTTTCCTTTGGTTAGTAGCCTGTTCTCTCCATTGACTGAAAGGGGAGTCAAGAGCAGATGAGGTACTGTAAAGTTAAGATCCATAACTGGTTGGCTTACTTCCAGCAGAAGGAGACAGATACTCAGAGGAACACATCATTATTGCTAGTACAAAGGCAATGTAATTATGCCTTATATCTGCTATGGCCAAGATATGAAAACTCAGTGATAATAAATTCAAAAAATCAAATATGGTTGTTGATACAAGGATCAGCCTCAGCATTGTTTGAACTTTATCTGATTTGTGGGTTCTCATCAGCTCTTTTCTCCTCAATTATAATGTCTTTTTCTTTCTTGGAATGAGAGATTAAGTTTTGATTTTCCGAAAATTGAGGTCTTAATTCACAAGACATTTTCTAGTACTTCTAATATACTTTATAATGTACTTTATAATGCCACTTTCTTACCTCCTTCCTTGGAGCAGAGGGTGATCAGGGTGTGAACTGTATCCATCAATTCAAGCTGCTGTTTCTGCAGGACACTGTTATTGCTTGTTGCCTTGTTTAACTGCTTCTCTAGTTCCTGGATTATGTAGCTTTGTCGTGTGACTAAGCTTTGCAGGTTCTCTTTTTCCTCCTTCAAAGCGGCCAGCTCCTCTTTGTGCCTTTCTTCCATTTCAAGAATTCTGTGCTCAAGTAAACTAAAATGAAATAAAACAATTAGTAAATATTATTTCATGYCATCACAGTTAATAATACAGCAACTGGAACATTTTTTTTTCAGTGAATGATTCACTACCTAAATCAATAATTCTAAAATATGTCACACCTAGTAATTCAGCCCACTGAGTCAACCATAACTGATCTCTAAGACTGAGATGTTTGCATGTTGTAGTGYGTAAAGGGCATGGAACTGCATATGTGGGTATTACTCTGATTTACAAATATGCACAAACATAGAGCCAGTAAGACATTTGAATGTTAAAGCTGAAGCAGAAGAGCCTGAGGTAGGCAGAGRAGAGAGAAGAGCAGGGTGTTGAAGAGGACATGGTTAGTAACATGAATGGATCAATATGATGAGACAAAAATTAAGGCAAACTGCAGAAGAATTTGTGAAGGGTCTTGTCACTGAGAGAAAAATAATCATTGTAAGTTATGGAGGAACCATCAAGGTGTGTGAAACCCACAATAAATGTACTTTTTGATGTGGTTTGTAAAGCTGGGATAAGAATTTCCCACCAGATGAGCAGTACCTGGTTTCACATTAAGAATAGCACTGATTTCCCAAAAGGTAAATCAGCAACTTGCATTTTAATGTAGGACTCCCTTTTTCCTTGAGTCTACACTCATATCCCACTAACACTCCCCAGCCATGTTTGGTTGTTCCACAAAAGGCTTCTCAGGCAGAAAACTGTTGGGCATCATGCTATGTGATCTGCTTTCATCAATTTTTATAAAAAATTTTGAACATGTAGAGAAACTCCACTTTCTCTGGATTAATATTCTTTTTCTGGTGTTCTTTCTGTCCTGTGCTGGAAGTGTTCAATTTACCAGGATCAAAGGCATATCAGATTACATCTAGAAAAATAGTGCTGTTGTAGACTTAAAGGACAGCTAACATCTGTCAACCACAAACAAGAAGCATTTCCAGGACAGTGCTTTGATGCTGTGGTGGGAATTTAATAGCAAGAATGTATTAGTATTAGATAAAGAAATTAATTCAATTTTGCTGCTACTTTCTCTTTGGGGTTTCTGTTGCAAACACCAAAGGTTATGTTTCTCATGCCCAAAAAGTAAGTGGTGGTTAAAAACTTGCCAACAAACTGCTTCCTGCTCAAGTCAGTCTTAGGTTTTATTTATTTGCACTCTCCCTCTACCTTTGTTTTTACTTCTGGATAATAGATCAGTGGCAAAATGCCTGCATAATTTAAGGTCATTTAACCTAACAGAGGAATGTAATAAAATCCATATGGAGTTACTTCTACTCTATATCATGGAGCCTTAATATGAGCTGTTAGAGATGATAACAATGCAAAGATTAAATTCAGGCACCAAAATTTGCTGTGCAAGCTAGAATGAGATAAATTTTTTTTAAAGCAGCATTTTTTTCTGAAATATTATAAATGTGGAATTTACAAAGATCCTGAAGAAAACATACTTTGTAATATCAACATGTCTAGTTCTGTGCAAATCAGAAGCATCTGCGTAAAGGGAGCAAAAAAGTAAAGATGTGAAGGAAAATGCATTTTTGTAGGGTCCCAAACACAAAGGAGAATATATCTCATTTTAAAAGGCTTATTAATTAGAAACAAAATAACAAGATTTAGTGGACTGAAATAATGGTAGATGGTTACACCCTTAAAAAAATATGGATTTTGAAGCCAAAGACTATAAATTATTTTAGCACCTTATCAGAGCTGTGGCTGATTTTTCATCACTTGAACACTAACATTAAACATCATGTTTAGATTCACACCATGTTCTAGATTCACATGGATTTTTTGAGAATGTATATGTGGTAGCCTTTGAACTTTCTTACACAGAAAGTCAGAAGTAGTTTAGTTTGGCAGAAGTGCTTGAAAATCTTCAGATAGATTTGGTTCTAGTCATAAAATATTGTCAAAGAAAAACACCTCCTTTTGAAACATATCAGTTCTATCCACAGAATAATTCTATTCACTGATAATTTTTCACAGAAATTATTGAAGTCCTGGTTGTGACTCTAGATTTTACYTTTTTGGATAGACTAATTACATCAATGCACTTGGGATAGGAGAAAGGTGCCCTGGTCCCAGCCTGTAATAGAATGGATGCCAGGTGGGGCCATGTCCCAGTCTGACATCTTACAGTCCCCCAAAATGTTGTCTATTTTCAATGCMTGACAATGTCATTCAGGAAGATAGAATATAGCTTCTCGGTTAAATAGCAAGACAAAAAAGTTCCCTTTATCCTTATCCATGTAGTACACTGCAATGTATTTCCTTAATTCCACAGTATCCTATCTGCATGTCCACAATTAAATAATTTCCATATCTGAATCATTTCATGTCAAAGAAAGAGCCTTTGACAGCCAAAGTTTATGCATTGCATTATTTGTTTCCCACTGTGGTCTTCCTAAAACCATAGTAAATGAATCCAGGGGATGACAATATTATTTGTGGCAGCACTGACCATGTCAAGCAAGAAAAGAGAAGCTGACAATGTTTAGAGTTTGGCATCTACAGAGCCAGACAGGAAACAGATGTTTTATGGCTTTAATAATAATACAAACTAATATTTCTGAGCGGTGTGTCAACATGTGGTGGAAAGATGGAAGTGTCATAGCACTTGCCTCCTTTGTTTTCTATGTAGATTAAAAGTCCTGTAATTATAAATTGCAAAACTATGCTAATTTCAGCAACGCATATATATTTATGCAATTGGCTTTCTATAACCATAAATCTATATCAGATAAAAGTAAGTCCAGAGGATAGGACAACTCCCTGTATTTCTGGGAGAAGTCCAAAACATTCATTTTTGTTTTACTATGAAACAATGAGAAAACTTTGGTCAAATCTCCAAATGAACAAAAGCAAAGTCTTCACACAGATTGGGGATTTCTGAACTGGACTGTTCCAAAAGGAAGAAATCCTTCAATAGCGTGAGAAAAGCTGCTCTTATGGCTTTTGACAACAATATGGCCAGAAYTGTTCATTTGTATTGTTATATTAATATTTATTAGAGATAATTTAAAGAATAAAACAAAGTGCTTGGAAGTTCAAAAAAATCTTGAAACCGATTRAAAGCAATTTAAAGGGTATTTAGAGTTTCTTTAACTGTGGCAAGACCACTCTCTTGCCTTTCTTTTGCAACATCAGAAAAACTCTAACAGACAAACACCATTAAGAAATAATTTTGCTGAGTGCTTGGCAAAGATACTTTTTCAAATTTCTAAAGAAGCATTATCTAGGAGAATATTAATTTAACACACACACAAACACACATGCAGATCCCAAACCCAGACRAATTTAATATTTCTAAGGGTTAGCTATGTCTCGATGTCTAATATAGTGGTTTTGGTGGGGCTAGGAATCTATTTTCAATGGCACAAATGATATCATGACTTTGTCAGCCTGTGGAATGACTCGGTGCAATGCCTCAGTGCAACAGGATTATGTCTGGCTGATTCAGAAAAAAACCTCTACTAATGCTGGAGAGGGTAGAATACCCATACAGAAGGCAAAGAATGACTTCCAGTGAAACATGTTGTCATTTTGAAAGGTGATGAAGTAGAACATGTAGAAAATACTCTGGTAGCTGTCCAAGGGAGAAGGAAAATATGGTTTAGACTATCTGCCTTATAAGGTAGTTTAATCACTAATCCATTCCAGACCACAGAAGTTGAAGAGACTTTTTTTTAATCTTTGTTTTCAGAATCCTCAATTTAGCCTTGTGAGAACAGGATATAGACCAGACCTTGGAGATGGACATCTTTTGCATTAAAATAATCTTGTAAAAATTRTTATTTATTAAATATACAGATAAAACATATACGTAGTTGAGGTATTCAATAATTAAAGACAAGTAATGTCACACTAGAAAAAATGTTTTTTGGCCATATATTGATCGATTTATTTTATTATATATGTATGGGAAGACAAATGGGTAGAGGATTTCAATGCTTACTTTTGGGTGCAATTATTTTACCAAAGAAAGCCTGAAACAGCTTCTTTGTACTTCCTTTTAGGTGAGTGAAATTTTCCCTATGTTGTTAGGTGCTGACAACTCATACTACCTTGGGAGTCTGATAATCTCTGATGAGTTTAAGGAATTATGAAAATAYGTGTCCCCCTATTTCTCAGGGCCAGTAAAGTAACAAGTCACTTAGTACCAGTAAGCCTTATTTTTATATCAATGACAAGATAATTCACATAAGTGAAGTGTAAAATTGGGATTTATCTTTTTARTATATGCACAATCTTCAAATAAAACTTGACAAACATCTTGTGTTTCCTCATCTTTCACACAGTCAAACACATTCAAGAACCATTCTTGAGTCCTTGCTTTTTATAGCAAACAATAATTCTTGTACAGAACGTTTTAATCCAGTATTATTTTCTTCAAATTCAAGCAAGATTTTATGTTTAAATTTCACTTCCACAATTTATTGACGGAAGATCCAGAATTCCATTATATTTTTCCTCATTTGTTTCATTTTAGCAATAGAAAGTTTTCTTACACTTGCTTATTGTAACAAATGGCACGCTATAAATCAAATGCAGCTGGTACACTCTGGGGAAAAAAAAAGGGTTCATAAGGCACTTAAGAAGGGAAATCTTTCAAGAATAAATCAAAATAGCATTTAGAAAGCTCTTGTGGGAAAGAAAATGGCAATGGAAGAAACCACCATTTACATTATAATGGGTGGGAACTCACAAAACCAAATTATTTATGCCATGAGAGCACTCAATAGACACATGATTCCAAGGCAAATGTGACTCTACTTATGCCATAGAATATCTTCCATTTCAGTGGAATAAAAAAAAAATTGGCCCCTCTTCTGAGCAGAGACAGGCAGTAAAGAGAAAGGCCAAGAATAGACATATTTCTAGTCTAAAGAACGTGCACTGCTCTCTTGAGGATACAGAGTGTTAATTTTATTTAAGGATAATATGCAAGTTACTATAGTACATCAACAGTCAGTTACTGTTACTATGAGATTTTGCATTACTTTAATCCAAAATTCAGTTGTCTGAATGTGATTAATATCTTAATTTTTATTTTATATAGAGGAAATTTTAACACAGAGAGAGAATTTATTAACTCAAAGTACACCATCTCTTTTGATTATTTCTGCAAAGACAATAGCTCCTACACTAGTTCCCACTGTGCTGTAAACCTAGAAAGATCCTTTCCAAAATAGCTTACAGTCCACCAACGTAATGTGGGAGAAAGGATTTGTCTCCATTTATTGGTGTGTAAGTGATATGGAGAGGGATTATGAGTACCTGACTGCAAATAGCTGCTAAACACAGCCTGATGAGTAATCTGCAAATATTGACTAAATTTAAGCAAGTTAAAATTGTTGGCATGTCCAGAAGCCTTGTGTYTGCTGAGGTCACCAAGATTTGTCCCACAGTCAGCTTGACACACACATAATTGATTTCAAATTAAGAACCTGCAAGGCCAAGACTACACAGTTCTCTGTGAAGAGATGATGATGACGATGATACAAGAGTGGATGATCCGTATTTTAGTGTAATCATAACACGGACTTCTCCCTAATTTTATTAGTCCCAAGGAGACTTTAAAAGGACTCACACAATGCATGCCAGGTCCTTGCTTTGCTACAAGATAAAATTCTGTGAGCTTTTTCATCTATCCACAAATATCTACACCTCTGAGAAAAACAACAAAAAATGTGCTTTTAAAAATAKCCCTTCTTTTCTCTTGACTTTTCAAAATCCATTTTATCATAATGTCAGCCAAGTCAAAGGTCAGTTCAAGWAGGGCTTATTTGTTTACTGCCATGAAGGCTTTTTACTCTGATTCATTCCTAAGGTAAATAAATACATCCCAAATATACAAGACACAGTCTCTTAAGCAGCCAACAAAATTTTCTTGCTAATCATATTGCGGCAGATAAAAGTACAAGCACTTATATACTTAACTAATGCTTGAACTAAGTCCATTTTGAAATAAATTTGTAAAATATGCAGAATGAACTGCCCCCTGCCAATTTGTCTGTGGATCACAGGGAGAGCACGCACAAGCAGTTTAGGTGAATTACCTATTTTTGAGATTGCTGAAGACAAAATTAATCCCACACTAATTTATCCACATTTCTATTTGGTTAAGGGACATCTCTGGAGTTCAAGAGTTTTTAGTGTAATTCAATTTCTTCAGAATGGCATTTTCTGGAATTATTGGTTGCAAACAGKTTTTAGATTAAATGCATTAAATCAGTTTTCATAATCAGTAGCAATAATGATATATTATTCAAYGAGCTTTGCAACTAGACACATTTTACAAGCACATTTCTTCGTATCAATATTTTCTATTTTTCATCACTACCTGTATTTTGTGTTCTTTACCCGGTAGCCTCTTGCCCACTCTGGTGCTAGTCTGCMTTATGCATAACCCTGGGCAAGGTTTTTCTGCCTCAGCTGCCAATTCCTGYCCAGCAGTATGGGGTCACACTGCTCGCTTTGGAAGATTGACTGTTCTCAATTAAAACAGTCCTCAACAGCTTGTATCACATGCTTCAGTCTCTGCCTCAAAAGCTGTTTGCCTCATTTCAATATCAAATGTAGAGAGAGAAAATAAAACCTTAGTTCTAGTCAGACTTCACAGTTGCTCATTCCAGAAGGGAGCTGAGTGAGGCTGAGGAGCCAGAGCACTCTCTGTCCTCCCTGCTCACACCTGCCCACCAGAGAGGCAGCAGTGTATTGGGTGTTTCAAAGAGCAGTCACGAAGGGGAGCAGCTTTTCCCACTGTCCTGGGTGCCAGTGCCCAGGGGCAGCTGCTGTGAGGAAGGGCCAGAGCTGCCCTTCCTGGGGCACAGCTGGTTCCAGTCGGCTGTACAGTGCGAGGAGTGAGGGAACGAGGGAGAGAGACAATGCTGCAGACACCAAGGTTAGAGAAGGGSAAGGAAGGAGGCGCTGGAGCAGACACAGCCCTGCAGCCTGTGGGAGAGGCCATGGTGGAGCAGATATTTCCCATGGAGGACCCTATAGTGGAGTAGATATGACCAGAAGGAAGCTGACACCTGTGCAGAGTCCATGCGGAGCATTTTTACCCTGAAGTACACAAGCCTGTGGGAAAGAACCATGCTGGAGAAGGGAAAAAAACTTAAGGAAGAAGGCAAGGCAAAGTGTTGTGCTTTGTCTACTGTCTACAACCCAAATTCCTCATCCCCTTGTGCTGCTCAGGGGGCATATAGAAGAATCAGGAGTGGAGCTGACCCTGGGAAGAAGGGGAGGTAGAGGTGAAAGGTCTTTTTGGGTTTGTTTCTGTTTCTCACCATCCTACACTGTTATTAATTGGTAGTAAATAAGGCTGTTTTGCCCATGACAGTAACTGATGAGTGATCTCCCTGTCTTTATCTCAACCATGAGTTTTTAATCATATTTTCTCCCTGTTCTGATGATGAGGGGGAGTGAGAGAGTGTCTGGGTGGGCGTCTGGCATCCCAGACAAGGTCAGCCCACCACACATGCTCTGTGGCATACTGAACTACTAAGCCCAGTGGCTTCAGGTGCTGAGTCCCTGCGTCACAGAAAGGGAACACTGGAACTACTTTCCAACTTACTGCTCAAAAAGTTGTGTTGGTAAATAGTTTTTTCATCAGCTTAAACATAAATCCCAAATGTTTACCATTTACTTCTTAAAATGGAGCATGGCTACAAGTATGCTATGGAGTACAAAAGGAGAGAGAGATCCTTCTACAAGCCTTATCTTTGAACCCATTAAAACTAGAAAGATGAACTAATGAAGATTTTCTGTTTCTGATGCCCTTTAAGGTAGTTAAAAATCTCATAATTTAATATTTTTCTACTTGAAAATGCTCTTAAAAGTAATGCCTATGCTTTTAGGTTGCTGGAACTGTGGTCATATGACTAAGYTGTCATGAAACAGAGTAAATTCACAGTTAATTTGAAAAGTGGTAAAAATCAGTTTACATTTATCACACAGGACATAACATAGTGTAAGTTCACACCCCAGGTGTTTTAGTGAGTTCATAAATATTACCTATGCTGTCCACTTACCATATTTGCTCCTTTCATCAGTTGCTTAAAACAAAGTATACACAGACCACTTTGTAATGAACAGAGAAAGAGACCAATTAGTCATTCTTACCTATTTTTCTCATGAATTTTCAGGATTTCGTGTGTCTGTTGTAGCAGCTGTTTTTCTAGTTTGTATGTTGACAGAGAATTTTCCAGTAGCTGAATTTCAAGTCTGGATGTTTGATTTAGCACCTTAAGGATAAATTAAAAACATTAATGTTTCTGTTGTCCTGGATATTTTGTTTTAGCAGCATAATATAATAATTTAATTCTGATTTTATRATTTTTCAAAAGTTGTTTCTAAATCCTTTTTTAACCTCAGCTGCTCAGCTGGTGCAGATGAACTCAATCAAATTGCACTGATATGTACCAGCTGATATTCTGGCCCTCTAAAACTGTAGGATAGTAGCAGATCAGCAGAAAGAGGCAAGGTGACTGCCAAACAAGCTTCATTTCGATAGAAAAACAAGAGACGTGCCTCAGACATGCATTCCTACAGAGCACGCTTAAACCAGAAAAGTGCAAGAGTACTTGGAATGAAGTCAAARTGTTGCATCTGCTATTTTGTAAATAGAGCTCCTACTTTAGCTTTCCCCTGCATTCTCTCTTTTGTGGTGTTGGCAGTTCAGTGCCTTATTTTTGTTTGAAATCGTTGACATTCACAGAACAATCTGAATTGTCCATTTTTGTTGTCCTATAGAGCTTGAAAAATTGGGAAATGATTGATATACAACAACAATGAAGGTCAAAAGCTGTGATTTATCCTKTTACTCATTATTTAGCCTGACACTTGTATCATTGACAATAGGGAGCTGTTAATTGAAAGTCAAATGCTGATCTAGTTTCCTGGGCMGTCCTACCTTTGTGGCACACACAGAGCTAAATATACTAACCAAATGAAATCAAAAGAAAGACACATAACAAGGGTCAATCATCAATGCTATTATTATCAAGGAACAAAGTGTGTTTCCTGGACCCCTGTGTTGAAATGTTTTGTGTGGTAATGCATTAGAAAGGAAAGAGTTTGGGAAATGTTCTCTGCAATTAACAGCTTTTTGAAAACCATGCTGGGAACATACCTGGGTTTCAACATCCGTGAGTTTTCTTGTCTGCTCTGCTGTCTGGCTGAGGAGGCTGGTCCCTATCTCGAGCATGGTAGCAGTGTGGTTCTGCACAGCATTCTGCTGCAGCTGCACCATCTCTGATTTCATGTTTTCCACAATGTAGTTCTCAAGCTGTAAAAGAGGAAAGGTTGTAGCTGTAGTATTTTTACCTGTTTAGACATCCTGGTGTCATAAAGGGTGCATAGCAGGCATTCTTGTCAAAAGCAGAAATTTTAATATTTTCGGGGGAGATCTCAAGTCTCAGTGTACCATATTGACTATTGGGGTAGGGATCTGAATATCTTTCCCCTTCACTTAGAGTCCTGAGATTTTTCCAAGTGTCATGGTCTATGTCAAGGTTGCAGTAAACATTTGTCATGGAGATAGCAGCTTCAAAATAAAACCCTAAAAGAGCAAAGCACATCACAGGAAAACATAAAACCCTATTTGTACATCATAACTTACATGTGAGTCTTTCACGGAAGAGATCCTACCTTATTGTACATCCCCTGGTTTAAGTCTGTCATTCAGGAGTATGATTTTTTAATTCAGTTCAATCCCCTAAATGATTTTTTAGAAACTTAGCAATAAACACAGCTTAGTTCTATTGAGATAAAAAATTTATAAAGTAATGGTGACACTGTCATGCCAATAAAAGAAGGAAGTTGTTGGCCAAAAAGCATAAAGCTTTTTTTGCTCCTTTGCTTTTTTGGTCTTGATATTTGGTTTTACTTGGAAAATTCTTGAACAGAATCTGAACAAGAACCCTCTAAAGAAATGAAGTATCCCAGAGAGGGGTGCTTTTTGTTGCAGTTTGTTTTAGTCTGCGTAGGCAGAATCATTCCCTTCTAGCTGACAGTGTCCTTGCCCTGCCACAGCAGGCCATAAACCTAGGGCTAGTCTACAGTATGATGAGATTGTTTCTTACTTATAGAAGCACTGGTCTGTCCTGATGTCCTCCATAAAGCTTTAACATAAAGATAGGTGGCCCAGAACATAGTTTACAGTACCTTCCACTGAAATAACCAGTTGGAGTCCAGCTGGTTTAAACCCAGTGAAGATTTAGTCCTYAGTCACTGTGACAGGTAAGTTGCACAAATAAATAGCATGGACCAGATGGARTTGATTTAAATACTGCAAAAAGGAGTGGTAGTCAGATATAAAGTGTGATTACTAAGAAGGGCTGCTTTAATTTTTTCTATAGGTATACCTGTGCCTAGGGGCCACGGCTGTTAGATATTCTAATGAGTCACTTCAGTTGAGCTCACAAAATATTTGTTACAAGTTTGATCATTTATGTGCACCTACTAGTTTTATGAACATTATTACAGAAACAGGACACTGCCACAGTGTAAAATATTTTTTGCATAAGACAATTGTTGATGTTTTATTTGTTTCTTTCTTTATCCCAGTGTGAAGAAACAATACCCATCATGGTCAAACTGAAGTGGATGTCCTATGGATGTTTTGATTTTTCCCCCAAACTATCTGTTGGTTGCAAATAGTTCTTGTGAATAAGCCCCATAAGCTGGGTGATTGTCTTTTTCCATATTCAGATCCAGAGTATGGACACCGATTCTGGAACATCTGAACAAGAAGTTCAACACCTCTGATGAATTTTGCTTCCTAATGAAACACTGCTCATGACAGGTTACCAACACACACATTTCCTCACATCCAATGTCTTTTTTGCAGATAGGAGCATAGCACGTCTGTATTGTAGCTGTACAGTGCTTGATTTGCTAGCCTGGAGCTTTCTGAAACTGCCTTGCTGTACATGAGGAAAGTGGTGCATATGTGCAATGGATGCCTCTGAAAACTGCTGCAAAAATGGTAACAGYATTTATTACACATCAGAAATCAGAAATTAGATGTTTTCACATATAAATAAAATGCCCACAGATAGGGAAATAAATATAAAAAGAAATTTATATTTTTAAGTAAATTTATTTGCCTGTTACTTTAGTCAYATTACAGAGAGGATTGTGATTGTGATTGCATCTGTGTGGAGTTACACCAGGTTTGTCTAGCAAAAACACAACCACAGATTGAGGCATATTGTATAACTCATACTTTTAATTATTCCAGTCTAACATGTCCCCATGGTATCCAGTCTTTGGCAATTGCCCTCTATTACTCACCCCTAAAAAAGCCTCAAATTGAATCTAAGACTGACTCCTTATAACAACAAAGCTGACTTTCCTGTTTCAGAATTACTCATTAAAAGCTTTTGTAAATATTTGTTGTTCAGAATACCAYCACAATAGTTTCTGTGAGCACATCTCTGGAGTATCAAGAGCTATTCACTCAGGCAAAGGGGGGTTGAACAAAAACTGAAATAATATAGGGGGTTTGTTACATGAATTCCCCTTCCTTCCTCCCTTTGCCTACTTCTTTTAGTTWGCTCTGTAGATTTATTGGTTGCAATACTGGCCCTACAAAAATCAATGTCAAAATTCCCTTTGGCTTACATAGGCCAAGATTTCACCTATTATTTTTATTGCAGGAAGCTAACAATTTACCAKGTTCATTATGACCAAGCATGGAATTTCATCTGAAGCCTTGCCTTCTCTGGAGGCCTTGTATGAAGCACATGAACTGAGCTTTCTTTGTGGTTAGTTAAGAGCAATAGCATCTATTTACTAGGTGATAAAAGGATCYTTGCAGGGTGGCCTCACCAAAGATTTGACACATGGAAACCTATTCACAGAAGCAAATTAAAGAACATTTAGGGGTTTAAGTAATTTTCTAGAATTCCTTCATCCTATAATTAAGTTAAATTCAATTCCTCCAGACACTCTGAACTAAACAAGTCCTTAAGTTACTGTATSTACTTATTTCAGCTACTTTTTTTATCAAAAGTGAAATGCATTCTGCATTCTTTTCCCCTCATCCCACCCCTCCAACTATATGGGTTTTCACAGTAGACTGATGTCCTTGTTATTAATTTGGCTGCATCTGCTTTCAGTAAGACTCATTACATTGCAGGGGAGTTATGGGTAATGCTGAATTACCGGTGGGATGCATAAGAACGTTGTAACATTCTCAGAAATAAAACTGTCAGAAGATTCAGTGTTATTGGTTAATAAACATTCCAGAGGAYTATATATTAAGAGTATCTAGCCTTTTCTGGACAATGTCTATTGAATACCCCTCATAGAAACCACCAAAACACTAATAGAACTATTAAAATGGAAACCGTAACTTAGGGTTTATGTAATGATACGTGTTTGTGGCAGATGGCTTATRAGTAAAATAAGAGCTTTTTCTTTTACTTTGATCAAATAATGCTGGTCCCAGGTAAGAGCTATATTTTAATAATTGGTATRATTCCCAGAAGACATTTTCATACAGTGCCTTACAAGACTCTAAGTTAAAGTAACCATAGACTGTTCTCCTCCTACCATAGACTGCACATCATTTGGAAATACAGAAAGACAATGTCCAGTGTTATTTTGTAAGAGTGGTTTTGTGTTGTCTTGATCWGCAAACATGAAAAAGTACTAGTAATGCTACACCACAACCCAACCAATGAAAGTTTAATTCTTTCTTTATTTTTCTGTCTGAGAGTAGGTCATACCTCCCCACAGTGACAAACTGCCTCAGAGAGTGAGATAGAAAAATGGCATTTTATGTGACTTGTGATTTATAAATACACAAACTGCCTTAGTGGGAATAAGCTGGARGAAGTAGAAATATATAGAATTCCTTAGAATTTCTTTAAGATTTGAAGTAGAAAGGGGTTAGGAAAGACTTTATCACTGAGAAAAGTTATTTTATTCATGTATTGAAAAAGCCAATGTTGCATTTATTTAAAAAATATATTCTATAGATTATTTGTAAATGAGGGAAAATTGATAAAATGGTTAATTTACAATGATTCAACCTTCATGTACTACAAATCCAATGAGTAGAGAACAACAATCCTTGCACAATTTCTGTTGGTATGTGATTACTGGGAATCAAGGACAATGAACATGGATGGCACATAAAGGCAATGAATAATGCACGATTGCTAAAACTCTAATCTGTACCACTTTTGAATCAACTTTACCAGATTACCTACACTAAGATGATWCAGGATCATATGGATAACTTCAGTAAAATTATGAAAACAACCTTGCAAGCCGAAGTGAAACCTTTAAGTGACAGCTACAAAAATTGGACTCATAGAAAGACATGTTGGGATATGTGGTATATGGGGCTTTCACAAAATCATTGGTTATGAAATRTACTGGTTATGAAATACATTGGTTATGAAATATGTTTGTGGGTTTCAATTCTAAGAGGAACCAGAAAACTGATCCATCAAATCCATACGCAGTCAMACAAATGCTTATAAGAAAATCTGGCTGTAAAAACAGTATTTACTTGGTTTTTTTAATTCAATGGGCCCRGATTTCTAGCCTTAAAGCAACAAGAAAATAGGCCTGTTAGTTTTTCAGTTGCACCTTAACAAAACTAAGTATTAGCATGATACTTGCACAATTATTCTGTACTTGTTTTTGAATTTTCATAAGTTTCTGTAATATTGCAACTCCTCATTTTGACTTCTTGCTCAGGTATTTTTTGTATCTCAAATTCTGTTCCTGACAGAGAAACAAACAATGACTTGCAGGGAATGTATGTTCATTTCTGAACTGAAACATTGGACTGTTTTTTTCCAAACCAAATGTTCCAAACACTTAAATGATACTTTTCCTTAAATCCTTGATTCCTTGAACGTCTGAATCTTTGGCATATCATATGTTTACTGTCTGGCTATAGGGCATAATTCRATAGATGCAATTCCACTGTGACCAGTGAAACCACAGCTGCATTCTCCTCACACAATAACTAAACACTGTTTGATTCAGCCCCWGCTGAGTGATACTTGTCTGGCTGATTTCCAATATMCTRATGATACTTGTTGTCATGGAGGTTGAGCTTGGGTTTATATCATCCTTCAGTAAAATAAAGTGTGCCATAAATGWAGAAGAATTTTTCTGCAAGCTAAAAACCAAACAAACCMAAACCACAAATCAAGCAGGTTCTTCCTCTTCAGTTAAAGACCAGACATCTTTTTGTCRGGAGAAATCAGGGATAGCACAGGTATGAGATTATTCCAAAACAGGTGAAGTAATCTTTCTGCTGCATTCAGCATCAGTATAGTGTCTGCAGCAGTTTTGTTTTCTGTATGTTCTGTATGTCGCAGTTCAAGAAAGATGTAGTTATTTGGAAAAGAGTACAGAAGGCAAAGAATTGTCATAAATTTAAAAAATTGAAAAACTTAGAAATGCTTAGCTTGATAGGAAGGCTAACAAGAAAATAACTTGCTGGACTAACACAAAAAATGTTAAAGGAAAGTGAATAACCTGTTTCCCACATCCATGAAGCTTCAGCATTGTAAGGTTAATTTTTACACATTTGGTGAAATGTCTTCTAACAGTACAGGTAAAAAAAATATTGGTAGGGATTCTTCTGTGAGCAAACTGTGAAACGTCCATTGCTGTGGAGAATATTTCAGGTACCRATCAGATAAATTATGTCATTGTATAGTTCTTTCTAGTTATCTTGATTTCATTAATCAAGGTCTTTCTRTTACTGTGCTTCAGACCTAAGGCTGCAGGCTCAATATTTGGAATAAACTCTATAGTAAAATCTCCATTGAACTGAGAAAAAGTTTGRAAGACCCATCTCCTAATGAGATTTTTGAAGGAAGTCAAGAAAACAGTAGTCCTATTAATTTAGATGACAAATTGAAAAAACACCAACAAACAAACAAACAAACAAAAAACCCAAAAAAACAAATCAAGAAAAGTAAGCCACACATAATGATATAAATRAAAGGAACTGTTCTGGTTTGACCAAATCAATCAAATTAGGACATTCATTGAGGAAGTTTCTGAATGTATCAATATTCCCCTATAGGGTGGCACTCTGCAGAACCATCTGAGAAATTATTTCATGACCTACCTCTGCAATTATAAACTGGCAGAAGTTTCTCARACTCAAGTTACTTTTATTAGGCTGCTTTTGAAGCTGCAATCTCTAAAAAATCAATTTGCAGATATCTAACGTTATGTCAGTTGTGTCTTGGCATCTTTGTACAATTCAGTAAAGTACATAAAACGTAAGAGGTAGTAACTGATAATGATGGTGGAAGAATATGCTGTGTGGCATCCCACTAAAATCTTAGGAAACTGGAAAGGGAAGTATTTTTTATTAATAACTGTACTTTATAATCAATAGAAATACAAGATATGGGCAACACATAGTTCTTTGTTTCAAGATATTTAAGGACATCCCCAGCTAGGTTTACCCAATAGTGTAACATTCAAATATGAATTTCAGTTCCTCATTATGTAGCAAGAAATATTTCCTTTTTTTTAATTTTAAGTTTTGTCATTTTAAAAGCTTAAAGCTTTCTAGACCTAAAATCCAAAAATCATTACGAAGGAAATTTGTCACTTGAAATGCCATTGATTACCTTTTCTACAAAAGAATACCAAACATTTAGGAATAAATTTCAATTGCTTTATTATGAATATTAGTTAATAAAATTAATTTTTTAACTTTAAGGCCTAATAAAGTCAATAAGCAGCAGAACTGAGAATCACATCAAACATGATTAAATGGGTCCCATAAGGAAGCTTCTGATAACATTTAATCATAACAATATGTTCTAATTTTCTACTGATTAGTAATATTTCTGGTTCAAAGAATTATCTTGCTGAATGTTAACGTTTATAAATTTTGTAACTGTGCGGATGATATTTTTCATTCTTGATCATTTTCTATATCACTTAATTTTATAAACTAAATTCATTTGGTTTTACAGTTGACTGAAAATCTGAACCATCCTCAATATACACTGGGAAAGGGAAGACATAGTTGTAAAAATGCAACATCTGTCATATCACCCTAAGCACATTAACATCTGTGGGGAATTTTTTAAAAAAAATCATTTTCTACTAAAATGTGGAACTAATTATTTTCTTCAGAAAATATACTTTTGGTGAGATCTCATTTTCAGAAACACTAATTTTGARACAAGTTCTGTGTAGAAGAATATTTAAACACTTTTTGGCTCATTCCTAGCTTATGCACATATGACATAATCAAAATTAGTTCCACTGAAATATCTCCTTACTGCATTGAATATGGTTCTTGAAAAATGTAATCTTAAACTGCATAAATAGTTCTGTTGCTGTATTCTCTGCCAGTTTAGATTTAGCTTAAATCTAAACTTTCAAKGAACCTGGGAATCTGGAATATAGTTTGGAATCTATATGTGTTACAGGAGATAGTATAATGATTTAACAATGTATTTAATCTATTTTTAATTCTGCTTGGTTTCTGACACTCACCACTATGACATATGGGCACACTTTTCCAAGAAAGRTTGTGAAATTAAGACACGATGATTTTATGCTCTGGTCTTTCAACAATTATCCTTTTTTATTTGTATTTTATATATATATATATAGATATATATCTCACAGCAGCTGAATCTCTTTTTTCATTGCCATGTGCTCTGCCTTCAGCTCTTCAGTTCTGTCTTAGGATCTTCCTGATGAAAAGATCACTAATTCTTTTTTATTACCATTATTCTCTCTTTCCTGTGCAGGTTGCAGATTACCATTCTGCCTTTCATTAACCTGATATGAAGTCTCAAAGTCAACTGAAGATGCAGTACATTTTATCAAATGCCAACAAAGTCTCAATTTTTAATCCTTTTGAAAGCTTAAATTGGAAGTTTAGATGGCATAAATCATAAGTTTAGATGCACTGAAACCACTGAAAATGCTGCAATTTCAGTGCACTTGGGCCTACAGGAATTCAAGGGTATCCCCTGGTCCATAAAACATCTTCCTCACTCTTCCAGACAAATACTTATTTTTACCTTCATCCCAGAGAAAWCAACAAAACATCCACTCTAGGCATCCCATCAATCTTAGAACACAAAACAGAACTCATGATCTGCAGGCTACATGTTCACATCCTCTGTGTGTGTGCTTCTATCAGAAATCACCCACTGGTGAGGAGAACTGAAATTCAGATCTTTTCCTAGGTGATAGGGAGTAATGAAAGCTTCCTCAAGTTTGATTGTTACAGGAAATGTAAATCTTACTGTGCACTCCCTGTCCTATGATGTCTCATTGACACCTGGTAAGGACTGAATCATGGTAGGGTTTTGCTTTGYTCAAAAAAACTGATAAAGTGCAGGAACACTCTATGTCCACAATTAGTGTTTATGCAGCTAACTTTACTTCCAAACACATGGAGAAATAGAACAGAATAAATCTGCATGGACAAAATRGTTCATGGTTCAGGATTCATACTTGGCAGCAGAGGATCCTGCTACCAACTTCTGACTTGATAAAACTTCTGACAAGCTACAGCAGTTGCATGGACCAGGTATTTGTAAGCAAAGGAGATTCCTCAACTCAACATATCTTATTTAACAAAAAATGTTTATAAAAACCCTATCTAGACTACAAAGAATAATAATATTTTAATCAAGAACACTGTCCTTTTCTTCTCCTTTCCTTGCCTAAAATGCCAAGTCTTATTTTTTTTGCTATATGTTTTGCATTCAGCATTTGGCCCCAACAAGATGATTTTAGTCAATATTGAAGAAAGATGTTCTTGTCCATAAGTACCTAATATAGCAAAGAGCAAAACCTCTATGTGTTGTAAAATCCATTCCCCTGCAGAGCCCAGGGAGAYTGAAGCCTGAAAGCTGCTGAACTTCTTCAGTCAATGAGGGATTAATATCTAGACAAGAGTTTACRTATTCTCACACACAGTACACACACAGTATTTATGTGCATAGATTTACATGAGCATATATATAATATCTCTTAAATGATGGGGTTTAATCTCTGTAGGCAGCATGTTCATTTGTGTGCTATAACTTTTGGCTATATTTATGGTTCTCAACTTTATTACAATAAACTGGGCACAAACACTTTAATCATAGGTGTTCTGGATAAGTGGCAACGTTTACCTTTGTTTTAATAAAGACATTAAAAAATTGATACATCTTCACTGGAATAACTTTATAATTTTAAGAAATATATATAAGAAATATAAATAAATTAAATTTCCAGAAAAACCTTTAATARTAAACTAAGAGCTTCAATTTCCCACAGCTCTACAAAAAAGTTAAMTGCTAGTACAAACTCCAACACCTTTTCTTCCCATTCTTGAAATTCTATATATATACCCATTAATCTCTAAGTGCCTCCAGACATACCTATAATTCTCAGCATTATAATGAATGTGTAACTGCATACCAGGAAGATGGTCATGCCAAAATATATGCAGCCCACAAAAATTAGTTTTATTCCCATGCTAATGGGTCTGATTGACTTCATACATGTCAAAAAGTGTATTAAAATACATAAATAAAATCTTGCCAAATACTTCCAATAATTATTAAAATCAGAAAAATGCATAAAAATCTCAGAGTGAAACTATCACATATTCAGTACATGTGTGCATACATTTACATACGCACATATAGGTATGTATACATAAAATAAGGATGAGTTAATTCCACCGAATAGATTTTGAAAACTGTTCTGCAATTAGCATTGGAAATAACAGAAAGTCACTAAACAATATAATGAAATATCATGTATTTGAATTAGCCAGTAGAAAAGACTATGAAACTTAATAAGATAAAAGTGCCTTGGTTTATCTGAAATTATATAGCTCAAGATATATATCCATTTATGGCTTTAATAATTGTATAGGAAGATAAGACCTTTTTTTATAGGAAATATGACAGCAGCCAAAGCATATGAAGACAATTCTGGTCCCTCTTTTCATTACATTCCTTTTGRGTTTTTGAAAGAGAGCAATCATATTTGTTTCTTTTCAGTAAACATGTGCTAATACAATCTCCTTCAACCCCAGTTGCTGCAGTGAGATTCAGGGTATGATTACAGGGATCAAATCCTTGCCCTGAGTTTACTTGAATGCTACAATCTCTAAATGAAAAATGTARAACTGTGGGTTTCTCTAGAGAGTTCATATAGTGGAAATAAGCATTTTTACTTCCATTAAGTGCTAAAGGAATAACCTTACTGGAATTGCAATAATGAGGACCAGAATTGAGCTGTTCTATGCTTAGCATTGAGCACAAGCTCAGCAGTAATAACAAGATAACTGGATTGAAAAATCTCTTTTTTAATGTAGCTCTGAAGAACAAAAGCCATTTCAAATATTTAAATTTAGGGAAAACCTGAAAATAAAAATATTTTGGAGATATTCCTGCACTTAAGTCWCTGTAAGGAGAAGACAAATGAAAAGGAATGATGGAAGAGTCTCTGTCCTAAAGCCTTAMTTTAGGAGAAGCATTTTTGCTCCTTTATTTTTTTTCTAGGACCTGGCAAGAATATTCCCTCCTACTTTGGTTTATAATAATYGCAGCTCTTCCTGGAAGACAATGTTATTGTGATGCATTCTTTTGTAARTCATGAAATCATAAGCTGAAGTGGGGAAGCTTTCAGCCTTCAATTACATGTCTGCTAACTCATTGTCATTCTCTTTTTATGGCTGATGTAGAGTTTCTATATTTGCTCTTAACAAAGATAGGACRAATAATTTCATAGATGAACTACTAAGTCTGTCTATGAGCACTCATGCAGTACAGACATAACAAATGATTGAGGAACAGCGACATATATTAGAAATGGATTAGCAGACAAAGAGATGGGCAGTTTGGATAAAGAAATTTGAAAATAGATCTGGTTTTACAAAGGAAAACAAAAGCCACCAAGCATATATTTGCAAACATTATACTTAACTGTGGGAATTCAGAACATCCCTTTGGCTGTCCAGGACAGCCAGGACCCCTGCCAGGGGGCTCAGAAGCCCTGGCACRGAGCCCAAAACATCTGTGGTGTTGATTATGACCCGTGGAGCAAATTACCAACCTTATATGAAGACCAGCAAGCCACAACAGTTTAGGCAGAATAATAGTGAAGTTAGCACTGGGTGGAAAAGTAGATTTAGGGTTTCTGGCATGGRGGTTCAGGAGGCAAGGTGGAGGGATCTGGGCGTGTCCAGCCTTTCTCCTGCTTCTTCCTGGCCTCCATCTTCTGCTGTGATGTTGGCACTTACAGATTGGTTTAGAGTAGAAGCTCACTGTCTAACAKAGGTGATAGGTATTGGAAAKTAATTGTAAATATTGCACATGTAGTTTGTAGTATAAAGACATARCACCACTCCGGGGGCAGGCAGAATGCCTCRGACTGTCCTGCAGGATGGACCTCAGCTGGGCAGGAGAAAATTTTTTATAGATAAGTTACAATAAACAACCTTGAGACCGAGAAATGAAGGGCTCTGACTCCTTATTTAAGCACTGGGCTGGGAAAAGAGACTTTCCAATTTTTCTCAGGGTCACTCTGACAAGCTGAAGATCCCAACACTTAATGGCCACAATTAGACATTAATTGTTTAAGACTCATGCTAGTTCAGTACAAATTCAAATCATTACACTAATAGTGAAGAGGAATGGTTGTAATTATTTTTTAGTAGCAAGAAGCTGTTCACATATCTTTGATGTGTCCTTTGGACAGTCTAAATATGAATATATTTCTGGTGATCCAGGAGTCCTGGCACCCGCGCTGCTCTGGCATTCCCAGTGAAGTGGCAGGGTAGCYGTCAGGCTCACTCTGTCACTGATTAAGTTGCTACTTTTGTTTGCAAATTTCTACACAGTGTCTCTGTGCCCAAAGTGATAACGATCACAGTCATTTCCGATTTGCAATCCAGGAACGCTACAGGACCTTGCCCTGACGGACCTTCACAGTTCACAAACATGAAGTGACAACTCTTCTGGCATGATTAATGTAGTGAAAACACAGAGCCATGAGTCAAAGATGAGACACACCAGTCATTACAAGTCTGAACTTCATTCAGATCYTACATGAAATCTTAGCATTTATCACTGGTTTTGCTCTCTTGTTCTTCCTTCTACAATACTTTTAATTTTACAATAAATCCCAAGTAGGTCATGCATAACAATAAGACTAATGCTTTCTTGCCAAATAAAACCACAGTCAGAAGGGTGGTTTAGTAATAACTCAGAAGCATTTACAGTGTAATAAAAAATACATTGAATAAACCAACATATCAGAATAACAGGACTATTAAATAAAAGGAAAATATCCTAGGCCTTTCAAATATGCTGTAACTCTTCAGAATCAGAGATGACCAGGGCTCAAAATCAAATATAGATATTCTTAAACTTTCAAGTATTCCAAGCCAGGATTTTACTTCAATCTCATTTTCATAATGATAGCCATGTGGAACTGTTCTTCTCCCTCATGGGTAAGGAAAAATATCTTTTCTACTGACTTTGTAGTTGCTGTATATAAAAGCAGACTTTCAAGTCATTAGTTTAACCACATGTGCAGAACATARAGGAATTAGGATAACATTTCCCATGACTATAGCTATTTGATCTAAAGAAGAATTGACATCAATAATGCTCATATCTATCACACTTTGTAGTATAATAGTAGAGAACAAAGTGTTCATGAATCGCAAGGAAAGTTTGGCAGCTGTTTYAGTGAGCTGTAGATTGCAATCATGTTAACAGTTATACATTCTGCCCAATAGCTGGCAATAATGTTTGTGCCCTGCAGTCAAAACTTTACAGCACAGCGAATCCTTCAGTACTGTAAAGAGAGAAAAAACCCTGTCTGGTACTAAAGAAATGCTGTAACTATGACTCTGGCAAAGTCATATCTGCTRCTCCTGGAGGACCCATGGAAACTGTATTGGTTACTGAACCCCAAAGTCACCTGCAAACTCCTGTGCCCAGAGCACAGAAAATCTAAATATAGGCCATAAAAACATAGAAAAATAAATGTTCTGAAACGGGTATCCTCTTTTTAAGGACAAAGGTTTTCCATGTCTGGTATTGATGCTAAAGGAAACAGGTAAACTCTGTACCATGCCTGAGGGTTTGATCTGATGAGGGGGGACCAAGAGTGCCAAAGCCAACTGAACAGACCTGGGAGCAACAGGTCAGGAAACTTCTGATTCCCCAATGCATCCCTGTCTTGTCTGCATCCAATTAATTGCATTCAGGTAATGTTGTGTTTTCAATTTCCATTAGGTCAAATAATATGGGCTTAGGACACAGATTTTTTAGGATGGCACAGTAAGCCTTTCTGAGGGGAAGGGTATGGCACTGGAAGTCTGGAATTCTGACATATTAAAGTCAAGGAGGTTTTGTGGAAGGTACCCACAATCTGGCCAGGGTTTCATTCCTGAGGCTTTCCTTTTTGACTTTCAGCTCCAGAACAGGTAAAAATATCTTCCCAAAGCCATAGAAATGTTTTTATTTTATTTTTTATTTTTCTGGCTACAATTCTAATCTGCTCTAAAACCAAAGATTGGAGCTTTTCCTTACTGTAAACCTATTAAGATGGTATTCAAGGTTATTTTCTTGTGAAAAGTATACTGCTGACATTAGTGCAAGTGTGGACATAGGGATTATTTAACCATTATTACATTTGGACTAAACTTCTAACTTCTAGACATGAAAAGAAAACTAAAACAGAAATGCTTCTGTTCCACTTGAAATAAATTACCATGTTACCACAAATTCCCAGCAGGAAAAGGGAAGGGGAAGTGTAAATTTCTTCACAACGTGTAGAATGTTTAATGGATTTCTGTGTGATAACAGTCGAAATATTGTCACTGCTCTTTTTGTCAGTGWAAAGACAAATAGTAGGAAAACAGGACTTCATTTCCTTCTTTGCAAGTGGACTGCGAGGCCACCACAAAGATATTTCCCTTAAAAGGAAGAATACAGAATGGGTTATGTAAAATGAGCTGCAGAGTTCCAGTTGAGAACTGAACTTCCTGAAAGGTCAGGTGTTGGGGGTTTGTTTGAAGCTTATCTTTTTGACTCTTTGCCATTCAAGAGYAGATCTTTCACAGCTGGGCAGAAGCAAGAGCTCTGCTTTCATGGCATCCCAAAAAAGGGGATATTCCAGCAGACCTGCAGCTCACTGTTGCACATGAGAGAAGGTCATGGCATAAAAGCATCTTCCTCATTGTTATCCCCAAATGTGTGGCAGTTGTGAGTAGAGGCTCAGCTGGAACACTGCAACAGCTTGAGGGATCTGAATTACTTTTCCAGGTAGGACATCTACTTGCCAAAAAGAAATAGATAAAAAAATCTCAAATGTGCTACAAAACTTTGCTATAGATGAAAATCCCTTATCCAAACATGCTGCTGAGTGTTTAGAAAATGTGATTCTATTTCCTTTCCTTCACACTCTTGTTAACACCTGTGTTAGTCTTTGTTACTGCAAGGTCCCCCTTTACCCAAGACGGTTGCACAGCTTTTCACTGGYGAACAACCTGCCTTTGTGAATGGAAGCAGATTTTTGCAGAAAGTATAAAGAAATCTCTCTAATTGGATTACCAAATTCCCCAAAGATATATTTTTCAACATAAAAAAAAAGTAAGAGAAAAATAGACTAACTTTTTAATCTTGTATSAACCCCCAGACACTCAGTGCAGACCAGGGACCAACTTAGTTATATGTGAATATGATGCATTCATAATCTTGCTTCTATTTATGTTATGCAGAAGGGATGTAGACTCAAGATTACTGGTGGTTGGAGGCGATTATTCCTGCGACAGCTCAAAACAAGGCTTTAATCCATTCCCCACCTTCCTGATGGTGACAGTGTACTCATGGATGTGACAGTTAACTCTGCAATATCTAAGAAGTAGCTTCTGTTTCCATCCTGCCAGAAAAGATTTTGTTCAACAGATTGGTCCATGAATTTATCAGGTAAAAAGAGGCTCACACTGATAACTCATCCACTGCTAAAATTAAGAGTGCGAGTCGCTGTTTAGCACCTATAAAGCACATTGAAATAGAAGAAGTGGCTAAAAACAAGTGATGTTTGAACTTACAGCTTCCTGGCTTCTGTGAGCTTTTCACAAGTCTGCTAACTTGTCTGACAAGAAATCTCTGATACACCTGTGAAATAATAACCTGAAACATGGGCTGTCCTTGTAATTTTCATTGATAGGGCAGCTCTAATTTCTTTTTGAAAATTATGTATTAACACCACATTTCTGGAGGTAGCACTGCATGAACTATCAAAATCACAAAGCTRCAGTTATATGTCATACAATTGCTGATAAAAAAAAAAGATTTTCTACCAGTTGTTTTTTGCTTCACTGCTGTCTTGTACTGGTTAATAAAAAAATATTGTCATAAATGTGAACAGAACTCTTCCATGTCTGATTAAAACGTGATGCCAGCCTCATTTGCCCTTTCATTATCAAGATGCTTCAGACAAATTATTAGTGAGAAGTAAAAGACTGAAATGACCGGTCACAAAGATAAAGAACAGCTCTAGTGGTGGATGTGTTTCATTGACGTGGTTAAGAACAGCAGAGAGTCTTGGCACAGACTGCACTGCACATCAGCTGAACCAGCTGAAGAATGTTTGAAGCCTTTGCTGCAATAGATCTTCATAATCCCCATCTTTTAGCACATGGTTCACAAAGCCAGTGTGGTAAGAAGGATTTTTAATATAAGCTGGCTTTCTGAGACCTGAAAAGTTAATCAGATTGGTATTTAATTTTATTTCTTTTATGCTTAAAGTCTATTCTACTTGTGCATGAACTGCAAAGCTTTTATTGAAATGAGTGGGCTGAATGCTAAAAATGGAACATACAGTATATAATTAGTTATGGTAGACTTAATAGTTGGAGGGATATACTTTAGGAAATAATCCTGAGCTTTCAAGGAAGGAAATAGATGACCACAATAGTTTTATTCAATTTATAAATCCTGGGATGCTGTGAGTAGTTGCCCTTTGGTAACTCAGCAAAAGGATTTTTTAATAACGAATCATAGAAACATAGAATGTTTTGGGTTTGAAGGGACCTTAAAGACCATTCACTTCCACTCCTGCTGCCATGGGTAGGGACACCTACCAATGCTGCCAGGTAGGCTCAGAGCTCCATCCATCCTTGGCCTTGAACACTTAGACAGATCCACAGCTTCTCTGGGCAACCTGTCCCAGTGCTTTACCACCCTCACAATAAAGAATTTCTTCTTAATATCCAATCTAATCCATCCCCTTTTCCAATTTAAAGCCATTCCTCGTCCCATCACTACAGTTCCTGATGAAGAGCCCCTCTCCAGCTCCCTTGTAGACCACCTTCAGGTACTGGAAGGATTTATTATTTAATTATGATAATTTAACAAAAACTTGAGTAAATTTTAATTGCTATAAATAGCTTTCCAGAATAGTTTTATGCAAAATAAGATATGAACACAAAAAGATGTTTTATTGTCTCTTGAATGGTTTTAAATTATTTTGAAGTTTTTTATTTAAAAATAAAACAGTATGGTTTCTACTCAGAAAATTGTGTGAGATAAATAGATTGAATTTCAAACTGCAGGCCAGCCTTTCTGCTAGAAATAGGACATTTCACTTGAAAAGGAAAAATCTTTTAACAGAACCTCAGAACTGATGATACAACATGACAGCTATACTTTTTTATGCTAACTTCCAAAATCAGATTAAATTAAATATTTCAACTATCCTCTTAATTTTATTTAAAAGTGCATTTGCTTCTCAGATTTAATGAAACTTTAGTACCATTAAAGGACAAGTTAGTTAGCTCATTAAATTAAATTTAAATTCATACAGTTTTTCCAACATAAATAAATAATCCAAATATTTTTATCCAGACAAATCTAATGTGATGTTCAGTTAAGAGAACAGAACATTCCGTAATAATCTAAATCCACACAGTGACGAGAAATATTTTTATAAGACAATGCCAACTTAAAGTCAACCTTCTCTTTAGACCTTTTTTACCTTATTTACACTCTTTCCAAGCAATACCAACAGTAATATGCAAATGAGTCCTCAGAGAAATAAAATATTTCTGATAAGTTTGGTTTTCACAGTTAATGACATTTTGTCTCTGTTCAATTTCCACTCACTTAACTGCACCAAGAAGRGCTATAAATAATGTCAACCTGACAATGTCAGCCTATACATAAACCCAACATTTAGACCTTAGCCAGGAAACTTCAGATAGAGACAAATTGATATAATTTATGGCTTCTGTTCTTTGAAGAAGAGGAAGGACTTCTCAGTTCCAGCCTTTGCAAACATGTATGGACCAATATTATAAGTGTCTATATGACTGTACTGTTACATTTGAATAAAGGTTGAAACTGCAAGCATTTGTTATTACATGGTCTGCTCTCGCAGAGATCTCAGTACAGGATCAGGCCATATGAACTGAAGAGAAGCCAGTTAATTATTTCATCAAAATCTCCAAAATGTGATAAATGGAAATGCCTTTAACTGCACTGACCTGTGTGGCATTTTACAAGCGAGCCAATTATGACAGGATGTCCTGACCATTAATAATTTTCTGAGTTGTGCAGTTAAACCATAGGAGTCTTTCTTCTTTTTCATTCTTAGCATGTAAGGCCTGATCATGATCTCATTAATGACAGTGGCTCAAGCAGAGGTTTTGTCCTGGTTTTCTGCCTCTTGGTAATCTACTCTTTTGCAAGGTAGTTAGTAGTTCTTTCTTTGGCTTTAGGAATGCACATCAATTATCTCTTCAGAGACCCTCAACTTACTTAAAATCAGCTACTCAAAGGTTCATATTTACTTAAAAAATCTTAGCATCTCCTCGGAAAGAATCCTCATTGCAGCTTAGTTTCCACTGCTGGGTTTTCCCTGGATTTATTTCTACCAGTGCAACTCAGTACTAACTTTGTTAGGTTCAGTCACAGAAATGCTTTATCACCATGGCTACACAGAATTAAGCACACTGAACACGGTGCTGCAAAGGCTGGACATTCAGCAAAGCCTGAGGCCAATCCAGCCTCAGTTTAAACATGGAGTGTTTCCACAATCTCTGGGATGATTCACAAGCACACACACGATGTGTACTTAATCTGGGGAATGAGGAGCAGAGTGTTCAGAGGGCTGGTGGATCCAACCTCTGGGCTTCATCCCACACATCCCCTTCATTTCAAAACTCTCTGCAGTGTTTTTAATACTCCATTGCTTCCCCCCCCCCCCCATCTTCAGCTTTATTTCCAGTTTCATTATCCACTTTCAAAACAGAAAGTTAAAGTTTAAAGCCTAACTTTGATCTCAGATGTCATAACATAAACAACAGATGCAAATACTTCTTTGGTGACCACTAATCTCTCTGTAAATCTTCTGTTGAATCAGAGCTAAAAATAATGACATTCTGTATGATTTGGCATAATTCAGCACTTCACTTTTATACTCTGGGAAAACAGAAAAATATTGCTAACATGAAGGAATTTCTGATTTTAAGATATCTTATAGATGGTTCATTATATACCTTAGTGCCATGGGAGATATGGAGGAGCAGCTCTTAACTCTGTTTTACTGCATTTATAAAAGGTAGAATTTTTTTTCTCTTTGTTTGCTTTTCTTAGCAAGGAAACAGTGTGAGTCACTCAAACAAATTCCCAGAATTAGCCCTTTCACTTCACCTCTTTTACAAGCATATTCCTTTAGGTTTACAAGTTGTGGGTACAACTTTAGAACTGTGGTTTACTATTTCCTTTACCCTGGGCACCAGAACAATTCTGCATTAATGGCATTAATACTGTCATTTCACTAATACTTCCCAATAGGCTATGGCAGGAGCTGTTATATGATTAATGATTTTAGAAATGATTGTTGAAATCCTAACTACCGTTAAAGTAGCCAAAAAAATAAAAGTACTTTTCAGCCAAATATTGCCAATTGCACAGAGAACTAACAGTGCCAAACTAAACTGTATGCATAACATTGACTGCAGAACACTCACCTCGCCATCCTATAGATTGTATTTGTCAAGCTACAAAAGGGTCACTGTCTTGCTCCTACAAGATACTCCTCTACAGTATAAAAGCTGTTCCTTATGTCTCAAGATTGAATCTCTTGTATAAATGAAGAAGTATAGGAATATTTTTAAGTCTTTTAGGACAAGAATCTCAAAGATGCCAAAGTTTACATCTATAAAAAGAAGTTTGGAACAAAGATAAATACCTGCATTTCTCATATAAAAACAGATTAAGGAACATGATTCATAGGCACAAACACAGTAAGCAGTTCAGGTGTGTCTCTGTTAGATATTTCCTCATGAATTAACTGACACTCAATTACAGCAAACTGATTTACCTGGGTTTAATTTTCTTTGGAGCACCWTCACATGAGAGCGTAGAAAACAGGGCTTGTATTCCCTCCTCAGTCTGCAGGATTACAGGCCCACAAATCTTCTTCAAAGTAAGACTTTAGTTATCAGAAATATTGGCTAGGATGGGTCAAGTGTGTTTTCTATTCCTCGATTCTCCATAACGGCTAAAGCAGGACCATTATTCCGTGAGGAGCACAAGACTCATAATGTTAGGAGGAAGTGCTCAAGTGCAACTGTGCTCTGACAGCYCATCATTACATGTGTCAGGTCTAAGAACTTGCCTCTTTTCTGAATATTGTTTATGAATTTTCCAGGGATCATTAAATAAATATACAGATTAACTTCTAATAATTATAGAAAGGATGGTACTGTACTTCATGGTGAGTTTAAGATTTCAGATATGCAATAGGTATGCACAGTTTATGAAGATATTGTGAAAACATACTGGCTTGAGGGTTCTCATTTTGGGTGATCATAGCCAAATCCATTGCAAATTAGTAAAATGCTTAAATTTATGTGCCCCCATATCATTACAATGTCACTGTAGGCATCATATTTTTAATCTTTGGCTTAGGCCCATATCATATTTCTGTACTTAATTCCCACTGATTTCTTATTTGAAAAGTAGAAAAATATTCAGACAATTGCTCTACAAATTTTCTGCATAAACAAACCTTTGCCTTGAAATGTTTTGATTCCAGGAGTTGTCACACCCCATATGCACAACAGTTGCACTGCATTCAACTCTGACAGGACTCTTCAAGAAATCAGAATAGACAGCTATACACACACACTGGACATCCAGCCCGTGATGTTTTTTAGAAACAGAACTAGTTGTCCTTACAAAAATTAAGGATTTATGGGACTTGGACCCCATAAGATTTCTTTGAAACTGTTTGACTATTATGTGRATGTCTACACAAAACAACCCTAAAATGCATCAAAACCATTCAGTTTTGTGCTGTGGACATGTTTAATACTTCCAAGACAGCCAGCAGCTCTGTTTGAGAAAATATTTTTTCAGACGAAAGTGGCATTGAAAGAAATAGCACGACACAGCCAATAAAAACAGGTTTCAAATGAACTGCTTTTTATCAGTCATCACTTAAATGAAATAGAGCTTCTGGCTTTCTTTTTTCCCAAATAATGTGGTCTTTGATATTATGTCCACTTGAAAGTACTATTATCAGTTTGTGACTACCTACATGGGTTATGACTGTGGAAGCAAAACTGATGAGAGTCTACATTCCACATGCAAAACATTTTTTTTTTCCCAGAGAATCCATTTAGTTTTTTCTAATGGTTCCTGTTCATTGTGTAACAGGATTTTTGTTTCCTGTGATTCAGATAAGGAACGAGGGATATATGAATATCAAATTATTATATTTCAAGAATGCAATTAAAGACCTCACCTTCAGTTTGATTACCACTGAATATGCTCATCTAGGCTTTAATGCATGGCTGGTAGGATTTGGTGATAGAGGACCACATCCTCAAGTGTTATAAAGCACCACAAAACTCTGTGAATTTGCTGTCAAGGAGTTCGGGATCTCCAAGTTTCAAAAGAACCCATAAATATATAATCAGCTTCTTCTAAAACATACATAGTTTTCATAGATGAGGCAATTTATAAATGTCAGTAATCACCTGTCACTAAAGCAACTGTAGAAATTTTCATTCCCCTATCCACTCCCTGTAACTTTCTCCTTTCCCCTTCCTCTCCTCTTATTCTTTTCTGGCTTTCTCTTTCCCTTCATAATATAAAGTAGGGCTAGACATTTCTTCTGTTTTTCATGCTAAGTGGAAAGGAAGTCCCAGTTCTRTCATCTTCTTCCAGCTATCAGAGCAGTAAGTAAACATATTAACTGGTCTCTTTCTTTAGTGCAAGCACAATTTGAAAAATCAAAAGACACTGGCAAAATATTTATTAGTCTACAGAAAAAAAATATTAGAAATCCAGGGCTGGCAGAATCATATCAGATCCCTCAAACTGACAACAACTGAATTGTCACAAGAATAACTCAGAAACTGAAATGCGTCATTAATTCCCCATGTCTTTACTGTCTTTATATTTAACATCAAAGTTTTATCTACTGGCTTCGTTATCTGTTTTTTTATTGTGGAATTTATACTATTCATCTAATGAATTTATACTATTCATCTTATTCATTCCTTTTCTTTCTTTTATGAAGACATGATCCCAAATATACTAAATTTCTGACTGCGCTTACCAAAATTTCAAGTTTTGCAGAAGTTTAAAGGATATGGGTTGCTGTGCAGTGGTAGTACTTAGCCTTTTAGCCGGTGCTTAGCTGGTAGTTAGCTTCTTAGGAGATTTAGGAGCATTTACAACCCTGCCCTTCAGGCTGTGACTGCAAATATACCTTCCTGGTTTTACCTGCAGGAGGATTTAGAGAGCTCAAACACTAATGAATGCAACATTGGCTGACTTTGGCTTGAGGTAGTGTGGTTCAACTCAAGACATTCAAGATATCTTCAACAGCTAATTATTTGAAAGAGGCGGTAGGCATTGATAAGTTGTTTCTCCTATGCTGTTGGCTGCCGAGACATTTTGTTAACAAGCGATGATGAAAGTTTACAAGTTTATGGAGATTTGCCCGAAAAATACACCCACCCTCATTGATTCTAGTTCTATTTTGCAATTTCTCTGAATAAACTAGTCCTGCATAGTTTGCATTCATTTACATCACAGAATTTTCTTTCCTTCTCACACTTTGCTTAAAGCCTTCCTTTTCTCTGTGGCCATCTGACTATGTATCTTATGTCTACATGTTTGAGCAAAATCATTCAGCACAATCTTTCAGCACATCATTATCATTTTACATAGAAATCTCTTAGCCCTGTTTTAGCAAAACACTAACTTATTTCCTTCAAAAGCAGTTTACATTAATGCTGTGAAATTGAGACAGATTGTATGTAATGGAAGAATGACTTTAAGTTGAGAAGCTTTTCTTGAAATGCATAGTCACAGAGTAGATAGTATTTACTGTATGTGCCTCCTGGGGGTAATTTGGATTAGGTGTTTTCTAGCTGAATTAAGTACTTAACAAAAGACCTATTTTCTCATCTGTGAATACAGCTCTACTGTGCAAATACCATTACTGCCAGTTGAAATTACATAGTTAACTTCCATAAGTCAAATGCACAATTTCTACTGATGTTAGAGGGAACACTGTATTTGTATGGAAAAAGGCTAGTGCATGGTGCTTAAAGAGAGAGTGGGAAGAAATAAAATATCAAATACAACATGAAAATGAAGCTACAGGCCTTATTCCGCTTTCATTACAATCATTTGGATTGCATGACTGCATTCCAGCTTACTCCACAAGCAGTTAAGTTACAAAGAATTTCTAAGATCAAGAGCGGTAGTTTATTTAAGAGGGGAAAATACGACCTTTGAAAGCAAGCACTGAGGAAGAAGAAAATTTTAAAATATATTTGCCAGATGAGCAATGCAATCATTGACTCTCACAATTAACAGACAAATATCCTGTATATAGATTAAGAAAACTTTTATAGATTTGTAGTTATGTTTTGCCTCCTTGCGTTATCAACAGACAGACGGGGTGTTGGGACACAAGGGAGGGTTGGCTTGTCACTATGACAACAGCTCACCTCCCATCAGGATTTGAGGAAGAGATCTCCATCACTGGACARTGAAGAAGGGGTCGATGGACAGAGCTTTGGGAGGGGTTAAAGGGTTAAAAGGAGAAACCCATTATGTGGGCAAGCACACGGTAGGGAAAATCCTTTGCTCCTGACGCGGCTATGCTTTCTCTCTTCTGTCTTCTATTGTATTTTTGATAAGGTTTAATAAATCTTTCTAAAATTACGAAAAGTGAGTAGCCATTTCTCACATCTATAACTTCAATGTCTCTGTTTTCATTGAAATTTCAGATCTCATCTTCAACCATCTCACCCAGCTGGAGATAGTGAAGTTGATTAGTGCTGAGTAAGGATCTACACCTTTAACAACAGTTCATAAGTCTTTAGCCAATTGCACTATGGACAACCTCTTCCGGGCAGTCTGTGCAAACAAGTCCCAGATCAGTTCCTGTAGAATCTTGATGGGATGCAGTGATATAAGTMTAAACTAGTTTAATATTTAGCAGTTTTTAAAAAGCAATGATTTTTCCTAAAGAGCAATGAAGTATTTATTTTGGTCAAAATGTGTTGCAAGCTGTGGTTTTGTTRCGCACCCTGTGAAACTGCTCTGGTTCAGCAAAATGGCTTCCGTCTTCTGTTAGACTATAAACATCTACTGTGGTAATCTGAGAACAATTTTATGAAACAAGTTGACATTTTAGTAACATTTTCTATTGCTTCATTACCTTGGGAAATAAGTTTGTGGGTTAAAGGAGAAGGTAAATAAGAAACATACTGAGATACTGTACATAAACACTAGCACTAAGTATTTTCTTAAGACATTAAAAATGAAAAAAGCAGAAAGGCATAAATGACTATACAGATTTATGCCAAAGGTTTATCTTCTTCAGAATCATGTTTCTGATAATGATCAATAATGAAACCCAGGGCAGTATATTCTCCAAGATACCCTCAGCTTAGGAACTTTGTGAGGGAAATTCTTATGCAGACAATTGTACTTTATGG